>JABSTB010000860.1:0-41950 GCA_013756995.1 Neonectria neomacrospora | reverse complement strand
GACCCCCTGTTCTTCGTCCTCTGCGCCCCGTGCTCCGTGCCCCCCGTGCCCCGTGCGGCTGCAGCACCTGGTCCTTGAATCAGGAGCAAAACGCGTGCTGGCATCACTCACTGTATCCGTCCAGTCCAGACTTTTGTGAACTCCAGCTTGTTCTTTACCTTGCCTCCCATTGCCTTGTGCGACTTCCTGGCTCGACCCCTTGTCGGCGAGCTCCTATCCCCCGAAGACGAGAAAAAAGAGAGAGCCGCCAGTCTCTTCTCCCTCCTCTACCCGCCCCCAAAGGACAGACAGACCGCCCTGTCCAGCCTCGTGTCTTCAGCGACACCGAACTGATAGTCGAGTCCGACTCTCTGCTGCGCAAGCCAAGGTGGCTGTGGTCAGCATCGCCAACACCGACGCAACGCTAGACGGCCTTGCCCAACTTCTCGTTGCCATCGACGCTGCCTCGAACCCTTCTCAACCTTCGGCCGACTTCGCTTCTCACCGCTCCCGCATGCTCATGAATGCCTCCCGCCGTCCCACCTCGTCCGCCCCTTAGTCCTGCCGCCGCTTTCTTGTAGCCTCTGTCGCTTCCGGTCCCGCGCCTCCGGGCCAAACCACCGCCGCCATGGCATCGACTTACGATGTCGGCACAAGAGCCTGGCAGCCCGATGCCGCTGAGGGCTGGGTCGCCTCTGAGCTCATCAACAAAATTGCTGATGGCGCCAAAGTCAAGCTCGAATTCCAGCTCGAAAATGGCGAGGTGCGTCATACTCTCACTCCCACTCCCACTCACCCAAGCTGCTTGTATCTGACATCGTTACCTGTCTCCTAGACCAAGACAATCACAGTCTCCGCCGAGGGGCTGCAAACCGGCTCCGATCCCGCCCTCCCCCCTCTGATGAACCCGACTATGCTCGAAGCCAGTGATGACCTTACAAACTTGTCCCATCTTAATGAGCCAGCTGGTATGTCCGGCATTATCACCCAGACGCTGCAGAACGCAATGGAGCGTAGCTATCGTGCCGTGCTGACATATCTCTCCTAGTCCTGCAAGCGATCCGGCTACGATATCTACAGAAGGAGATTTACACTTACAGCGGCATTGTCCTCATTGCCACGAACCCTTTCGCACGAGTCGACTCCCTCTACGTCCCTGGCATGGTACAAGTCTATGCTGGAAAGCAACGAGCGACTCAGGCCCCTCATCTGTTTGCTATCGCTGAGGAGGCTTTCATGTATGACCCCTCTCCTTAGCTCCTGTTCACGAATATCGATGCTGACAATCATCACAGGGACATGATCCGAGATAACAAGAATCAGACTGTGGTCGTTTCTGGAGAGTCTGGAGCCGGAAAGACTGTTAGTGCCAAGTATATCATGCGATACTTCGCCACCAGAGAGTCTCCCGACAACCCAGGCGCGCGCAAGCGCGGCCATGAAACCATGAGCGAGACTGAGGAGCAAATTCTCGCAACCAACCCCATCATGGAAGCGTTCGGTAACGCCAAGACGACTAGAAACGACAACTCGTCCCGATTCGGAAAGTACATCGAGATCATGTTTGACGAAAAGACCAACATCATTGGCGCCAAGATCCGGACGTACCTCCTCGAGCGCTCGCGACTCGTCTTCCAGCCTCTCAAGGAGCGTAATTACCACATCTTCTACCAGCTTGTGGCCGGTGCCTCCGACAAGGAGCGTCAGGAGCTGAACATTCTCCCTATCGAGCAGTTCGAATATCTGAATCAAGGAAATTCCCCGACCATTGATGGCGTGGACGACAAGGCCGAGTTCGAAGCGACGAAGAAGTCACTGGCAACGATTGGTGTTCCGGATGCCCAGCAGTCTGAGATCTTCAAGCTTCTCGCTGGTCTCCTTCACCTGGGTAATGTCAAGATCACCGCATCGCGCAATGACAGCGTGCTTGCGCCGACTGAGCCTTCCCTTGAACGAGCTTGCGCTATCCTCGGTGTTAATGCGACCGAGTTCTCCAAGTGGATTGTCAAGAAGCAGCTTGTCACACGTGGTGAAAAGATTACCTCCAACTTGAGCCAGGCTCAGGCTATTGTTGTTCGTGACTCTGTCGCCAAGTTCATCTACTCTAGTATGTTCGATTGGCTTGTAGACATCATCAACGACAGCCTGGCGACTGATGATGTCTTGAGCCGTGTTACCTCCTTCATCGGTGTCTTGGATATCTACGGGTTTGAGCATTTTGCCAAGAACTCCTTTGAGCAGTTCTGTATCAACTACGCCAACGAGAAGCTCCAGCAAGAATTCAACCAACACGTCTTCAAGCTTGAACAGGAGGAATATCTCAGAGAGCAGATCGACTGGACCTTTATTGATTTCTCCGACAACCAGCCCTGTATCAACCTCATCGAAGGCAGGATGGGCATTCTCTCTCTCCTTGACGAGGAGTCCCGACTCCCCATGGGCTCGGACGAGCAGTTTGTTACCAAGCTACATCACAACTTCTCCACCGATAAGCACAAGTTCTACAAGAAGCCCAGGTTTGGCAAGTCTGCCTTCACCGTCTGCCACTATGCCATCGATGTCACCTACGAATCTGAAGGCTTCATCGAGAAGAACCGTGACACCGTTCCCGACGAGCATATGGCCGTCCTGCGCGCCACGTCAAACGCCTTCCTGAAGCAGGTCTTGGAGGCTGCTTCGGCTGTCCGGGAAAAGGACGCTGCGTCATCGTCTTCGAATGCTGTCAAGCCCGCTGGTGGTAGGAAGATTGGTGTGGCTGTGAACCGGAAGCCGACTCTTGGTGGAATCTTCCGTTCCTCACTGATTGAGTTGATGAGCACCATCAACAACACTGACGTCCACTATATCCGATGCATCAAGCCAAACGAAGCAAAGGAGGCGTGGAAGTTCGAGGGACCTATGGTGCTGAGTCAGCTTCGTGCCTGTGGTGTCCTGGAGACTGTCCGCATTAGTTGCGCGGGTTATCCGACTCGCTGGACCTACGAGGAGTTTGCCCTCCGGTATTATATGCTCGTCCCCTCTAGTCAGTGGACGTCGGAGATTCGGGACATGGCCGATGCTATCCTGAAGAAGGCCCTGGGAGCTAGTACCGGTAAAGGCTTGGACAAGTACCAGCTTGGCCTCACTAAGATCTTCTTCCGAGCTGGCATGCTTGCCTTCTTGGAGAACCTTCGAACCACGCGTCTCAACGACTGCGCCATTATGATCCAGAAGAACCTGAGAGCCAAGTACTACCGTCGCCGCTACCTCGACGCCCGCGAGGCCGTGGTCCGAACCCAGTCAGCTATCAGAGCATGGAAGGCGAGGAAGGAGGCCAATGAGCTGCGGACGATCAGGGCAGCCACCACCATCCAGCGAGTTTGGCGCGGACAGAAGCAGCGTAGAAGCTTCCTGCGCATCCGAAAGGATATGGTGCTGTTCGAATCGGCAGCTAAGGGATACTTGCGCAGAAAGGAAATCATGGAAACCCGACTTGGAAATGCCGCGATTGTGATCCAGAGAGTATGGAGGTCACGACAACAACTGCGGGCGTGGCGACAATACCGCAAGAAGGTCACGCTTATCCAGAGTCTCTGGCGTGGTAAGCTTGCCCGTAGGGGTTACAAGAAGGTTCGAGAGGAGGCGCGTGATCTCAAGCAGATCTCGTATAAGCTCGAAAACAAGGTTGTCGAGCTGACGCAGTCCCTGGGATCCATG
Organism: Neonectria neomacrospora; assembly: GCA_013756995.1. Taxonomy (NCBI): domain Eukaryota; kingdom Fungi; phylum Ascomycota; class Sordariomycetes; order Hypocreales; family Nectriaceae; genus Neonectria; species Neonectria neomacrospora. The sequence goes on along the minus strand of JABSTB010000860.1, from coordinate 38,275 downwards.
AAGGAGAAGAACAAGAGCCTAGCATCTCAGGTGGAGAACTATGAAGGTCAGATCAAGTCGTGGAAGAACCGCCACAATGCCCTGGAGGCCCGAACCAAGGAGTTGCAGACCGAAGCCAACCAGGCGGGTATCGCTGTTGCCAGGCTCCAGGCAATGGAGGACGAGATGAAGAAACTCCAGGTGGCCTTTGACGAGTCAACAGCCAACATAAAGAGGATGCAAGACGAAGAGCGGGAGCTCAGAGAGTCCCTCCGCACGACCAACACAGAGCTGGAGACGGCAAGGAGGACTAGTACGCAACATGAGAAGGATAACGGTAGCCTGAGGCAAGAACTTGAGGCTCTTAGGGACGCTCTCGAGATGGCGCGGAGGAATGCACCGGTCAACGGAGAGCTGGCAAATGGCTCATCCGTGGCTGCACCGGCCAGTGGCCTCATCAACCTGGTCTCATCAAAGAAGCCGAAGCGCCGCAGCGCAGGTGCTGAACCTCGCGAGCTGGACCGCTTCAGCGGTGCTTACAACCCTCGACCAGTCTCGATGGCTGTTACCAGCACGGCCCATCGCCAGAACTTATCCGGAACAACCTTCATTCCTGGTGTCGATAACATCGAGGTTGAGCTTGAGGGTCTTCTTGCTGACGAGGATGGCTTGAACGAGGAGGTGACGATGGGTCTGATTCGGAACCTCAAGATTCCCTCTCCCAACACGACCCCGCCACCTTCCGACAAGGAGGTGCTCTTCCCTTCGTACCTCATCAACCTGGTTACCTCGGAGATGTGGAACAACGGCTTCGTCAAGGAATCAGAGCGTTTCCTGGCGAATGTGATGCAGTCAATCCAGCAGGAAGTGATGCAGCACGATGGCGACGAGGCTATCAACCCCGGCTCCTTCTGGTTGTCCAATGTTCACGAGATGCTCTCGTTTGTCTTCTTGGCCGAGGATTGGTACGAGGCCCAGAAGTCGGACAATCATGAGTACGACCGACTCTTGGAGATTGTCAAGCATGACTTGGAAAGCCTGGAGTTTAACATTTATCACACCTGGATGAAGGTGTTGAAGAAGAAGCTGCAGAAGATGATCATCCCTGCCATCATCGAGTCTCAGTCACTGCCTGGCTTCGTTACCAACGAAAGCAGTCGATTCCTGGGCAAGCTCCTGCAGTCCAACTCGACACCGGCCTACAGTATGGACAACCTGCTCAGCCTTCTCAACAGTGTGTTCCGGGCGATGAAGGCGTACTACCTGGAAGATTCCATCATCACACAGACGATTACAGAGCTCTTGCGCCTTGTTGGAGTGACGGCGTTCAACGATCTGCTGATGCGACGAAACTTCCTGTCTTGGAAGCGTGGCCTCCAGATCAACTACAACATCACGCGCATTGAGGAATGGTGTAAGAGCCATGACATGCCCGAAGGCACCCTCCAGTTGGAGCACCTTATGGTAAGTACATTTAACATGGGATGAAATTATAGCAACGCTAACCAGTCTTTAGCAAGCTACTAAGCTTCTCCAACTGAAGAAGGCTACCTTGAATGATATCGAGATCATTCAGGACATCTGCTGGATGTGAGTTACCCGCGTTTTCCCGTCCCAGTTTGAACATGAACTAACCCGTACCAGGCTGTCGCCGAACCAAATTCAGAAGCTCCTGAATCAGTACCTGGTTGCCGACTACGAGCAACCGATTAATGGGGAGATCATGAAGGCGGTAGCGTCGCGCGTGACCGAGAAGAGCGATGTTCTCCTCCTACAAGCCGTAGATATGGACGATAGCGGTCCTTACGAGATTGCCGAGCCCAGAGTCATTACCGCACTCGAGACCTACACACCCTCTTGTAAGTGGACCATTGACACACATTCGACTGACTAGTAAGCGCATTCAGCTAACACAAGTGTACCAGGGCTCCAAACTCCCCGCTTGAAGAGGCTGGCTGAAATTGTCTCGGCGCAGGCCATTGCTCAGCAGGAGAAGCTAGACTATACGGATGGCGAAGACTTTGACGAGCACGACGAGCTGCCTGGCGTGGAGGAGGTGGATGTTGAGCAGTAGAGAGATGATAAAGCTGGATGAAAGGCACGTTGATGTCGATGTCGATGTCGATTGCACATAACGGATAGAAGCCGCTACGCATATTCAGGGTGTTTGATGGCGAAATTTCTGACGCGGTGTGGTCGAAGCGGATCTGGAAGACTTGATCACAATGCCATCTATCCCGCGTACCTGGAGCGCCCCGTCATGTATTCAAGAGGGAAACACCAATTATTACTTTGCCGCAAGCGGGAAAGGAGGTCAGGGCTGGCTCTGTTTGTAAGATGAGACCACGGCTGTATTGGAGAGAGCGAGGGAGAGTGGAAGAGAAAGAGAGAGAACGATTTATTGTTAATGTTTCCCCTCCTCTACGCAAACCCTTTCCGTTTTCGTACGCAGAGACTCTGTGCTGCCATGTCGTCAAGAGTTCTGTGGTCTGCCCATTTCACTCGGACCCTTCGGCGGCCGTCTCCGTGTCTGTCCGGATCGTCTCCGGGTCGGCGCCGGATGGCATTCATCAAAGCGATCCGAACCGCCCCGATACATGCATGAAGCTGTTTTGCCCACAGGGTGAGGCAAGTCAGTGGGCAAGAGTACCTCAAATTTCTGCAGCCTCGGATCGCATTGAATCGCATCGCATCGCAACGCATCGCAAATCACAATGCGCAAATCACCCAACATTATTGTGACAGGCACGCCCGGGGTCGGCAAGACGACGCACTGCGAAGGCCTAGCGGAGCGGACAGGGCTGCGTCACTTGTCCGTGAACCAAGTAGTAAAGGACAAGGAATGCCACGAGGGATGGAGCGATGAGTTTCACAGCTGGATTGTCGATGAAGATAAGGTGAGAACCAGCGACTGAACTTCTTCACCACGCTGACATTTGGTCTCTTTGCGACAACAGCTCCTAGACGCCATCGAGGACGATGTGAAGGCTGGCGGCTGCATTATCGACTGGCACGCTTGTGACTTATTCCCTCGCAGCTGGATCGACCTGGTTGTGGTGCTGCGCGTCGACTCGACGATCCTGTACGACCGGTTGACGGCGAGGTCAGTTCAGTCCGGAGCAATTAATCGCCCACAGTGTGATCTTCCCCCTCCACTGTCGCTGACATCCTCTCCCTTGACCCCCCGAATAGGAACTATCCCGAGTCCAAACTCCAGGAGAACCTCGACTCCGAGATTATGGAGGTACTACTCCAAGAGGCTCGCGATGCCTTTGATAGCGAGATTGTCATTGAGCTGATCAGCAACGACACGGATGAGATGGAGTCTAATGTTGATCGCATTGAAGCGTGGGTCAACCAGTGGAAGCAGGACAATCAATAAAACAAAATTAAAACACAACAGGACATAGAGAGAAAAGCGCATTTTGAAGCCCATTGTCGGTTGGTACAAATGACTGGGTAGATACATGGACCCAAATACTTGTTTTGTCTACCTCGCAAACGAAGATGAATTTACAGCCATCACACGTCTCTCGTTGTGACTCTGTATGAGGACCCACAACCCCGGTAACTGCATGATACATACCAGACGAAAGACCTAGCTGTGGGTTCTGTGGTTATCTCGTGTCCCACGACTCATCCTCCTTCTTCGTTCTTGTTCAACTCTACCTCCTAGGGGTTGCCGTGGCTCCTATTAATTCAGGATTTTTTTTTTGACAAACTACCAACTAACCACGTTACCAAACCCAGAAATGGCTCCTGTTGTCAACTTCATCTCTGGCAACGCCAACAAGTTGCGCGAGGTCAAGGCAATCCTCGAGCCCGAGATCGGAGTCCAGAGCCAAAACTTGGACCTTGAGGAAGTCCAGGGCACTCTCGAGGAGGTTACCGAGTCTAAATGCCGCAGGGCAGCCGAACTAGTATGAGTTTGCTGTCCACTGCTTCGACTTCCTATTCACCATGGCCTAGGTCCAAGGTCCTGTCCTTGTTGAAGATACCTCGCTCTGTTACAACGCCCTCAAAGGGCTTCCTGGCCCGTATATGTGTGTTTACAATAACGCCGAGAATCTATCATTGCCTCGTATCTTATCTACTGACGTATCTTGCCTCTGAAGCAAATGGTTCATGACCTCTATTGGACACGAAGGTCTCAACAACCTTCTGGCTGCGTACACCGATAAATCCGCCGAGGCTGTCTGTACCTTTGGGTACTCCGCGGGGCCTGGCCACCCGCCCATTCTTTTCCAAGGCCGCTGCCCGGTACTTCCACACGCATCCGTTCAACCTGAATTGGCTTTGGCTGACGCTTCTTCTAGGGCAAAATCGTTCCCGCACGAGGACCTCCTGATTTCGGTGAGATCCTCAAAGGACTCCATCTTCATTGACCAGAACTAACTGGCTGTGCCTAGGGTGGGATGCTGTTTTCGAATACGAAGGCCAAACGTGCGGTTGCCTTCACCCAAGTCTGAACAACACTGACAATTGATAGGTTTGCTGAGATGGAAAAGACAGAGAAGAACAAGATATCTCATCGCGGCCTCGCCCTAGCTAAGCTTCAGGCTTGGTTTAAGGAGCAACTTTGAGGAAAACAATGTGGAAGGCCAACCGCGATGCTGCTAGGAGGCGACGGCACCATTCGTTAGGCTGTTATTATTGACATTTCGTCAGTGATTCTGTCGCGCGTGGAAAGGAACCAGAGCCTTACTAGAGTACCTCAAACTCGCTGTACTTGCGGAGGTATTGTGCGTCTCGTCGATATGGCTGCAACGCCTGATCGACTGTCGACAGTTTGTGTCGAAAGGCTTTGCCCACGAGATGCCTGATCTTGGTAGAGTCATGGAAACTAGGGTCAAATACAAGAAGGTTACGCTCGCCATCCATCTGTCTCTCGATGCCCACGATCGTCAAAGAGTGCCCTTAAGCCCACGGTTAGCAAGTTGCAGTTCCTGGGAGTTTTACTGTATTACCTGGATGTTGAAGGTAGATCGGCGGAAGTCCAGTAAGATGAATTCTTGCTTCTACGTCTTCCACTCCTCCTTGAAAGTACTGTTCGATACCTTCGAGCAAGAGTGTTTTTGCTTTGCCACGTTCCTTATCCTTGAACGCCTGGACCGAGCATCTGTAACAACACCGAGTTAGCTTGGCGAAGGATTGTAGAAGAAAAAGTATCCTAACTCACGGTATTGACAAGCTACAGAAGACTGCTTGGGCCTGTTGGTTGTAAGCATGGTACTGCGGAAGGCTGACAGAAGTGGTATACGGATGGTTACCTCTGGTGTGCCTATGTACTTTCGGGTTCCTTTGACGCCCCCAGTCTCTACGCGGCCCTGGGTATTAAAGCCATTGTCCCAGGCGTTTTCAATAAGATCCTGGATCTCAAAAATCGTTGGGAAGGTTGCGCCGAATAGTTCTGCTCCAGTTGATCTCGCACCGATGATGTGAGAAACGAGCATTTGAATGTTCCTGTACCCGCAGAAACCACCTGTGCCGCCTGTAGTCAGCAACATGCAACATGGGAGCCTTTCTCATTTCAACTTCGTATTCGTACCTTCTCGCCGCAACTTTGAGACGTGTTGTACTCGCGGGTGACATAGATATGCGTATTGAGTGGAAGGACTCTGCTCGAGAAGCTGGCCAAGGACGGGCATCACGCCTGATCACAAAGTATAAGCTTCATGCGGTTATAGAGCGGAGAGGAGGGTGCCAATATCTCACCATCGTTGATGACTTGGCCCTCCTGTTGGAGGAGGTCGACAAGCCACGGAGGCATCTGATGCTCGTGGGCGAAACGACCCAACTCTGATTTCTATGCGACATGCCGTCAGTCGTGGGGAATTCGAGAGGAACTTGGAGACACGGACCCCTAGCCGGGCGGATCGTTGGCTTTGTTGGACTGATTGGGCATCGCCCCCGGAAATCTGGTCACTCAAAGGTGGCTCAGTGGTAGGAAGCTTTTTTGCCTTGTGGCGAGTACGATGGCTGCTGTCGTGACTGTGTCGTGACTTTGGACCCCCGAAGAGAGCTTTCCATGCTTGGATAGTGCTGCTTTGTTTCTCACGCTGCCTCTTGTGAGTTGAATCCCGTGCTGCCTTGTCAGGCTCCTTAAGAGCGGTTGCGGGACTTGCAGATGGTTGGTCTGAGGCGTCTGCCACATCGTCCCTGGCCTCAAGGTCGTGGAGTTCCAGGTGATAGGCCAGCTCGTCCTGGGGAACCATCTCACCGCAGCCATCCTGGGGGCATGGAACTGGCTCCTCGGCGATAGCGAAGGGTGACTGGCCTTCGGGATGGAGCGTCTCGATGTGCTATAGAGGTCGTTGTTAGCCGGAAACCCGACGTCTTGTCTTACGGAGATTCATGCGCACTATGAGAAGCTCGTATTCTCCCCCGCTAGCTTTGAGACCACAGAACGGGCATTTGGGAGTTGGCTCAGAGTTGGCCATGGTAGATAAAGCTGGTAGGCAGAGGGGATGTCCCTGACTGAGTTGACAGGCTGGTATCTTTGGAGAAACACAGACCAAAATGCGGTATAAAGGAGAGAAATAAAGAGTGGCAGTCGCTACAGTTTATCCAGCGGGCGAAGGATGTTGGGGAAATGGAGGAGAGAAGAGTAGAAGGAAGCCTCAAAGTGTCAATGCCCGATGTTGGACGTGGTGGTGAGGCGTGTGACTTGCGGCTTAGACACCAGCGCACGTACACCTCTGCCAGCCATGAGCGGTACTTCGTACATACCTGCATCTTGTCACTGCACAATACTGGCCAATAGGTGCACCTTGTGAAGTAGACACAAAGAAAGGCAAACAATTGCAATGTCCCCTTGAAGCTATGACGAAAGAGCGACAGATGGTGAAGCTGGGGCCGCCTATAAAGACAAGCAACCTGATTGAGTTCCAATCCCTTTGAGGTGACCACCTTCTGTTTTGAAAGCTGGTCCCAGGTAAAGACCGTAAGTGCACGAGGCAGGTACGTTGGTACGAAAACGAATGCTGATCCACATCGGACCGGCCGCTGTCGAACCAGGGTTTCGGTTCCCATGCAGATAACGGGGCGGCTCCCGTGCGGCGTGCGCCTGTATCCAAGTCCATGCAGTCATCGAGGATTCGAGTCACCGATTACGGGACCGGCCGCTAGACTGGGTTAGGCCTGGCAGCTCCTGTACGTCGACTGACCTAGTATATTCACATGATTCCATGGATCTTTGCAGGGTCAGAGCTGGGCCCTGTGCAGCCTTTGCTGGATGTCCCTATTCCAACACGCACCGAGATTTCCCGGCCCAGGTTGTTGGCGATGTCGGCGCCCCAAGGGATCAATCGAGCTGGGGGGAGGGGAGGTTATCCTGGTGGTGGATGAGCCATAGCAATTCTCAATACGTCAGTCTTCATGAATACACGTAGGAGACTTGGTCGCACAAAAACACGAAAACTCTCGGCCGAAAAGCCGAAGTGAGTCAAGAGTGTCAGGTTGTGGTTGTGGTTGCTACAAGTCAAACGTATATTCTAGACGATAAGTTGGCAAAAGCGGAATGTCGGCAAAGTACTCCAGACAAATAAACATATCAAACATCATCCTGCGCCTGTGGGCGAGACCGTCCTTGTGCCCTGGTGCCCCGTCCTCAGTCCTCTGGGCGACGACTCTCCAGCTATGTGCTCTCAGCCTGGCAAGGCCAAGTTCGTCGTGGATTTCTACATGAGGTGGCAATTGCCCTTCTCCGGGGCCTCGCCGGGGTTCTGCGACTTCTCAATCTGGGCAATCAGCAGCTCAAAGGCCTTGCTGACGTTCTCGTTGTACCGTGCACTCGCTTCGGTCCAGCCGCACTGGATCTTTTCCGACACCTTTTGGCCATCTTCCGGGGTGACCTGGCGCTGTTCGGGACGGAGATCGCTCTTGTTGCCGACGATGACGATGGGGACTGACTCGGTGCCCTTTGGAAGCGAAGATACATGATGTTAGCAACACGGCCCTCTTGGTTTTTTATGTAAAGTCTTGGCGATGGAAGTACTCACCAGATGGCTAAGAATCTTTTCGCGGATGACCTGCACCATTTCAAACGATGGCAGCGACGACACGGAATACACGAGCATGTATCCATGGATGCCAATAAAATGCTTCGAGTTGAGGATGCTGTACTCGTCCTGTCCGGCCGTGTCGACAATCTCGGTTGCGTAGTCCTGCCCCTTGTACCGAATCGTCTTGCTAAACGTGTTCTCGATTGTTGGGTAGTAGCTGTCGACGAAATGTCCGTCGACAAACCGCACGGCTAAGGACGATTTGCCTATCGCGGGTCAACTTCTGTCCCATGGCCAATTCAGGTTCATCATCGCATGCTCTGCACCTGTTGGGGGAGAGCAACTGTTGCATTGGGGAGGGAAACGTACCAACAGACCGGCTACCGACAATGGCGACCTTTCTCTGCTTCGGGGACGGCATTGTGTATTAAGCGACTGCGACGGCGCAATCACAGCAGGGGAACGAAGGGAGAGGCTCGCGAAGATGTTTCGACAGACCCGACAGTTTGTCGAAAGGGGAGGGCACAATGCCGAGGAGGGGCGCAGGTCGATACGTATGTGTGCTATACGCGTGTGTCGTGTGGGAGGATTAGTCTATGCGGTATGTCGCCGTCTGCTGGATGCTGGATGCTGGATGCCGTACTGTGTACCTCGTACACGGTGTCCCGTACGTCCTACTTAGGTACGACGCCTCGGGGCGACTGGGGGGCGAAGGAGAGAAGGGGCAAGAGGAGATGGCGATGGATTGGAGACAGGAGGCAGGAGACAGGAGACGGAGACAAGTTGGAGAGGCCGGCAGATGGATGCAGCTAAGCCACGTCTCGACTCGGTTAGTGGCCGATCCCGTGAACGTGGACTTGGGCGTAGGCGTGGACGTGGATGAGGGTGAGGATCTGAAAGATTTCAATGTTTCAGTGGCGTACAGCCTGGTCCTGGCGCTGTTGTCAAGGTGTCACTGGGCCTGGGGGGCCGCCGAGGGACGGAGGTTGAAGCTAAGCTTGCGTGCCAGGGAGGGAAGGGGGGAATAAGCAGTAAGTAAGCCTCAAGCAGGTGCAGGGCCTGGAACCTGGGAGCTGGGATTTGGAACCTAGAACGCTGGCCGACGCGAAGCTGGGTTCCGGACTGATGCTGACGCCTCTGCTGCTGGTTTGGCGAGGCGGCTGGGCTGGCTGGGCTGACTGGGCTGTGGTGGTTGTGCTTCTTTGGCGTTGGAGCGACGCGGTAGCACGGCTGCAGGGCTCTGAGTTGAGGCGAGAAGGGGACCGTGCGCGCGGGCCAATCGGCGTCCGGCACTGTGCATCCGCGGCCAGAGCCAGCAGGGGGAGGAAACCTCCCGGGCTTCTTCTTAAGGGGTGTGACCGGGTGTAACTACAGCGGAGTCCTTGGAAAGAAAGAAAGAAAGAAAGAGAGAAAATTTGTGTTGGGGGGGGGGGCATCCAATGCTTGTTCAGGGCAGGCCACAGGGAATCGACACGTCTGCTACATAGCAATCTATCTCCGAGGCTGTGGCGGATCGATCGATACGACTTTGCGGCGGTGGCTTCTTTCCGGAGGCGGGAACAGGGGAAATCTACGTGGGCCATGTGAGCATTGCGCACTGTGTCCATTCACTGTGACGGGCGCGATGGACCCACTGCTGTTTTCGATCTGCCTCTCTTGTTTTCACTACAACTCATCCCCTCGTCGTCTTCGCCTCGCATTGTAGACTGCATCACCCGCACCACCTTAACGCACCTCATCGCATCACATCTCATCTCATCGTATCGCATCGCACCCGTTCTACATGGCCCGTACAATAATGCAGGCCCTCGCCCGTGTATCACATCCCGTCTACACCATGCAGCGTACTATATACGTCCCAACGACCAAGGCCCACGGTTCGTCACGGAGTCGTCACTACCCGTGGGCCCTCGACACATTTGTCCCGTCATTGGATCGTAACAAGCACCTCCCCTCTATGACACACGATGTAGTCTTGAATCTCTGACTGCCATTGATTCTTGTGCTACTTGCCTCTTGTCTCCTGTCCCTTGCCCCTTGCCTCTTGCCTCTTGCCCTGTCCTCTTCACCGCCATCCATGGAATCCGCCTTGCGTCTCAGGGATCTGGGAATTCGCGTCGATGAGCCCTTCTCCTCAGACGAAGAAGCAAGGCAGTGGCATTGAAAAACAACCCCAGCCAAAGATATGTCTACTAATGAGACAACAACAACAAAAATAACCCCGAGGGGGAGACTGAGCAGAGGGAAGCTACGCAACAAAAATAACGGACAAAAGCAAACCACACCACCCACACACACAACAACGCCAGACATCACCTTGTCACCACAACCATGTTGCATCGCCCCAGTCATGTAAAACAACGTTCCAAGATGGATCCCGAACCACGTCGTCAACCGGGAACTCGCTTCTTGAGCTATGCGACGGCCTCTATCCAAGCCGCTCCCAATAAGCAATCATTTCCCTCCAAAGGCTCTGGGATCCTTGCCGGCCACCTCTCATCATGTTCCACCTGGTCACACGCTGCACCATCCCATCCCATCCCGCCTCACCTCAGCTCGCCCCAACCAGCCAACCTAACTGTGTGTCTCTCCCTCTGTCTCCCTCATCGGCTTGCCACAGACTCATCTCCGATTCCCGCCCCTCTGGAACAACCGGCCTGGCCACCTGCAGCCATATGCAACCCAGCCCCACGCCGAGTATATGCATGTATGCCGTCTGCCTCCTCAATGGGTCCAAGCCGTCGAGTCTATGTCTTACTCCCGGCCATGGCCGTGATCTTCGTCCGCCATCAGCTTTTCGCACTTGCACACCCATCCGTCCACATCCCATTCTACCGGTCGGCAGGGGTCTGGCGAGGCACCTTCGGACAGGGCGTTCGGCCCCCATGCTGGCCCGCGATGGCACACCCGTTGGCGGCCCATGCTGACCGGTCCAGACATCCCCCAACCCAGCAAGATGCTAGATCTGGATCTAACACGTTAAGCCACGAACCGTCACATCAACTTCTCTCCGGTATCAAACATCATTCGTCAGAAGCAATGTAATCCCTGTATTTGCCCGTAGGCCACTGCCTTAAAGCTGGATTCTATTAGTCACCGGCCCATTAGCCTGTTTCCCCGCCCCTCTCTCCCTGGTTCTAGGTAAACCCCCCCAAAACAAGACAAACAAACACACAAGATCGACCGAGACCGACCACACACTTTGCTTTTCGTGACCAGGACACCGAATAAACACACTTGATGCCAGACTGCAGTGAGGCTTCTTGCTTCATGCAAGCCGGTCCTTTTGCAAATTCAATACCCATTCGACGCCATGTCCCAACCCATCTCCTCGTGTACTAACCAGTATTAGAATGTTTTCAGACACGCGCTCGTTTCACCACGGATATCGTTTCGTTGCTGGGTTGCCTCAGTTTGCCATAGAGCGTAATGGAAAGAAACCTTCGGGCATGGGCTCAAGGTGCCAGATCTTGGGCCCGCCTTCTCCAAACGCCGCTGACCACTCCTGTCTCAGTTCTGCGGGAAGGTTCCAACCAAGGTTATCATCGCGAAGTCTCATGCGGACAAGGTGACGGCGCTCCCGGGGCGCCTCCCCGTTGGTGAACCCTTCTCGTCGATGCAGGATAGCGAGATTGTTGATGAAATGCATGTCACCGGCACGGGTGCAGATTTCAAGCTGCGCAGCCTTGGCGATGGCCTCGACAGCATCCAAAGCGTCAATTTGGCGCGATGTCACGGCGGGAAGATGCTTGGGGCGTGGATGAGTGGCGTTTCCCGTGAGTGGCACTCTGCCAAAGTTGATCATCAGCCGTCCCTGGTGGTAGTAGAGCACCGGTCTGCACTGAAACTGCGGCCTATCGTATTTATTCATGTTAGTGAGGTTTACAATTGACTGACAACATAAATTTTCGTTGCTCTCACTTACATGGCAAATGGCCAGTCAGCTCGGGCCAGCGTGCGGATCACATCGGGACGGCTAGCAGCGAGGACATTGTAAACGGTGTAGGATGAGGCGATGATGCATTTTCCCCCCGAGGCAGCCGTGTTTCTCGTGAGCCAGCTAACGACGTCACCGGCTTCCTCGTTGTGGAAGGTCCGTAGTACAAGTCAGCAGGCGTGTTCAAAACGAGAAGGCAAGGGACGCGGGCTCCGCTACTTACAATGGGGGATGTGGAGTGACGATGGTGTCCAGCCTTGAGCTCGGACGAGTTATCGGCGACAATGTGAACTGGTCCAGGTCAGTTTTCCAAGTATAACCAAGCCAGAGATAAGCATGACTGTACGAACCCAGCATGTTGCCCTTCTTGTCCTGTCGGCCATGGCGGTTGGCGATGTACGACTGGATACCGAGGTATAGGACGGTCAGGTCCTCGACCGAGTACTTCTGTGGATCCAGGCCACGGATGACGCCAAACCCCTTGCCATTGTGGACGTCTCGGCGAATTTGGTCCAGTCGCGGACCCAGGGTGGGAAGGGGAAAATTGTCTCTCGAGACCAAGTCTCCGTCCAGGCCTAAGGCTGTTTCGGGGTTAGCATCGTGCCTTAGCCAATATCGTGGGGGAGCTGCCAGAGACACACCTTTGAAGTGCAGCAGAGCATTTTCGGCTTCGTGCAGCTCGGATTCAGTGAGCGTGTGAATGTAATCAGACTCATGGCCCACAAATTGAGCACCGGTCCACGCCATAGGCAGATCTAGCAGCCGTGGGAACCCGTCTGGGAGTTCTGCGGGTGCCTCTGTCATGCGAACAGGACGCCCAGCGGCCGCACAACCCAGATCGAAGCCGGGGATCGATCCAATGACAGGGCGAGCCATTAGAGAAGCCATCTTGAAGGGAGTGCTTTTTGGTGCGAATTTTCTTCCTTTTCCTGGAGAACCAACGTATCAGCATCGATTCCATGTACCACCAACACCACCACAGCGCAGAACGGCAACGCCCCCACATAGTGAGAGGCCAGGGAAACTCACAACGGTAAATGTGGATAATGTTTGACAAAAGATGTATTACTGCACAAAGTCAAGGTCAAGTGTAGGGTCACAAGCTTGGCTGTGGGGGATTTGATAACAAAAGAGGTTGGAGGAGTTGAGGTTGAGAGTTGTCAAGCTGAGAGTTATGAGTTGAGAGGGTCAAGAGTATTGAAAGAGTTGAGAGGGCAGATGGAGATTGGAAAGAGGGAGGAATTGGCCAGAGCCCGTGCTTGTTGGTTTGAGAAGGCAGGCAGGCGGGCAGGCAGGTAGGTAGGTAGGTAGGTAGGAGGCAAGCTCTAGATATGGCAGGTGCTCTTGCTGTCTTTGGCGTTGACGGGTGGTGTTGGTTGATTGTAAGGTAGGTAAAACACTGAGGGCCACTGAAGAAAGATGAAAGGATGAGGAAAGAAATAGGAGGAGTGGAGGAGAGGAGAGAAACGGGGAAGGTGCGAGGGAGAGCGAGAGAACAAGAACGAGAGAGGAGCCATCCCCAGATACCTTATTATAGTCGCGAGCTTCGAGGGACAAGCGGACGGCTAGCTGCCAGTGAGCGAGCAAAAACCCGCCCCTTTCTGCCCCGGTGCGGTTGGAATGGCTTCCACTTACACAACTTACGTCCTGGCTGGCTACATGATACGGCAGGGACCATCGATGCGGAAATGCAGGTACCTCGACCTTGACGGGTGAGTACTGACAAGTCACGCCCCGAGGCCATCTCATCTAGGTACAAAAGCAGGTACATACGGAACGGGACGAGATGAGGCGGGACGAGACGAGACGACAGTACGAAACCAAAAGGAAGAGGAAGAAGAAAGAACGAAACGGCACAACGGGCAATGTGGACACAAGCAAGCCCGCACTATGGGTTGCCGCATAATGAATGAGGTGTGCGGGCAGCCGCATAACGAAACGAGCAACGGCAGCAGAGCAAGTAAGCGTGGAGGCTTTGTTGTCCCCGTTCCCGTCCTCGTCCCTGTCCGAGCTACCGGGAAGATGCTTTCTGCCTCTTCTTCCTCCCTCTGATGCCCGATCGATCCCAGCAGAGACTCCGCGAGGGCCTAGATCGGCACGAGAGAAATTCGAGACGAGACAGCCACAGAGCAGGGTGGGCAGGGTGGACGGACAGAACAGCGGACAGAGCGGACAGAGCAGACAGGATGGGGCGAGAAGTCCCAAGAATTCAACGACGACTTGTCGAGCGGGCGAACGCAAAAAAACAAAACAAAACAAAACAAAAACGAAACAAAAGGAAAAGGAAAAGGAAAAAAGAAAGGAAAAAAAAATTGGACTAGAAATATCCCCAGCCCCCAAGCCTGTCCGGCGCGCCGTCGCAGAAGAAGGAGGGAACGCACTTGGGGATAGATGAGAAGGGGGGGGAGGGTCGGCGCTGACGATCGCCTAACTGCGCTGGCGCAAGTGGCTTGCGTCTGCTTTGGTTTGACTTTACTACTACGTGTGCTGTACTCTGTGCGCCCGGGACTTTGTTGGGCTGAGAGTCGCTCGACATGCTAAAACGACCCTGTTGACCACGGCAAAGAGGGACCATCTCAAAACGTCCACCTTGATACGCTTCCTCAGAGGCTCATAGGCCGACAGCTCCATGATTCCCCACGACCCGGCGTGCGTCTAGCGCCGGGGAGGACGTCCCGCCTTCTGTTCTGGCGCTCTGCACAAGTCTGCAGGTAGGCACTTGGTATCGTCGTGCGTTGGTATTCGTACAGGGCATGGGAATGTGCGAGTCTGATAAGCAAAGTACTTCGTACGTGCACCGGTACTCTCGTCGCAGCTCCCGTTTGCCACCTGTTGTTCTGTTGTTCTCCTGTGGCTTCCCGTGTTGTCTCCCGTGTTGTCTCCCGTGTTGTCTCCCGCCTCCCGTCCTCCCGCCTATCCCGTCACACCGGCCGCCGCACTGTCGCACAGCCCTACCTGACCCCTGTCATTTCTCCATCCATCCATCGTCCACCGTCCTCCATCCTCCTCTCTCGTCTCTCATTTTTCTTTTAAACCGTCACCACTCAATCGTCGGTCCAGGTGGCTGCCGCCCTGACCAACCTGAGAGAAGCATGGTGTCTCGGGCAAGCCAGTGGCCAGGTATCACAAGGCGGGAAGCAACCAAAGAGTCTACTTCGGCTTGCCAATTGGGGCCCAAGCTAAGCAAACACAAAGCCCCCCGTCTTTCGCAAGAAACCACGGCACCTCGTCCTTGTCGCATCGTGGACATGGGTATGCGCATGGGCAATTTTGACATCAACCTTTTTTTATTTAATTTTTATACTTCTTTTCATACCGACGACACACACCCACACAGTGCTGCCTGGGATGTGCTCGCAGCGGGCCGCGGGCTGCCGCCGTGTAAGTTAAAGGGAAACGAGCCTTCGGCTGCTGCGGGTCCCGGCGTCCGTATTGGTAGACCATGTGTGCCGGAGGACGCGGGCCAAAGACATGGGCCGGAGCCGTCTGCCGTTGTCGCACACTCGGGGGTGGGAGACAGTCTCCCTCCTCGCCCTCGTCCCGTTCCTCCATCTTGGCCTTGTTCTCTCCCGTTTCACTCTCCTCCTCCTCCTTCAGCTCCTCCAGCTTGCCCTGTTGGTCCCTTATCACTCCTACTCCTATTATTGTGCCTTACGTGTCGTACTCCGTACTCCGTGCCGCGCACCCTGGTACTTACCGACTTTGACTTTACCCTCCGGGTACTTACTGAACAGGGGCCTCCGTCCAAGCCGAGCCGCCTCGCTGCTCGCGTCAGCTCACCAACACAACATCGCGTCTCAGGACCAGCACCGCCACGGCTCCCACGGCTCCCAACCAATCTGTGCCTTGTGGGGCTTCCCATGCGACATCTACATACTGTCACTCTAGTCCCCGGTTTGAATACTCTGCTGGTCCTGCCGGCCTCCTCCAATCACATAGTCGATCGAGGCTGCCAGCTCTCCTCAAACAGCTGGCTGACGAAGAAATAATCATCTTCATAGGTGGCTCCGTTTCGAAGCTCCTCCCATTCTCGCGCTGAGTGGTGCAGATTGGTACATTAGCGTTGCCCCAGGCACTCGGTACTGGGGAGGGGAACTGAGCTTTGACTTACTATTCTGCTTAGCGTACGCCCTAGTGGCGTGAACGAACTGGATCTTCTCCTCATCCAAGCCCGCAAGGGTTCTCAAGTCCTGGTCTTTGCACCCCTCAGAGAAAGGATAGATGCCCTTGTTGCAGTAGTGGAAATGCGCCAGGAGAATGTTGGCACCTGCCGCCGTTTGTTAGCCTCTCATCATCTTCCTGCTTCCATGGGTTTTCCCAACGGGGGCAGTAAGGGAGCGCGCTTGTCTCACTCACCCAGGTGATACTCCTTAACCTTGTCCTCTCGGGCGAATCGTCGCTGCAAGCACACGGAGGTGTTAGCAAACCTCATGACCCTCTAGGTAAATAAGGGTGGCTAGGGCACGCATTAAAAGTGGCCCTCGCCCTGCTTTTTTCCTTTCTCATGTTCCAGCGTCCTCACCTTCATGCCATGCTTCCTAGCGTACCCGGCGTCATGTCTTGTGATGAGAGCCGTGTTGTGCAAAAGAATGAAAGTCACAAGGTATGTCACTAGCCAAGTGCTTTGCTTGTTCTTTTGTATCATCTTTTGAAGCCTGTCCAGCAATTCCCTGCGGAGCCTTGTCTGAATATGGTGAATCAAGACGAGATCCAGTTGCGCGCCGAGCACTGGTGGGAGCGGGATCATCCCGTGATTCGGACTTGTCTCATCTAGAATGTCTCGGGGCATCCCCAACGTCTCATCCCCAACGATGAAGCTGGATCTGGTCGACAGACGAATCGACATCCACAGCATCAGTGTCCGACCGATCAGATCCAGGCAGTCCATGGGGGTTGCTGGGTCGCGGAATATTCGCCACGCCCGGTCATACGTCTGGTACAAGAGGCTCTCCTGGGTCCCTAACAGGTTGCCGAAGGCCTCACGCATGCTCTCTTGAATATGCTCCGAGTATGCCTTCTTCACTTCATCCAGCTTCACGAGAGCATACGGTGGGATTGACACGGACTTCTTGGTTCCTCTGAAGTCCCATGTTCGGTCGAGCTTATCGCCCGATTGAGGAATGAATTGCCGAACTTGAACCTCGACACACCTGTTGGAGAGGCCGTCCGAAATGTAGATCGTCTTGAGTTCCTCCGACGCCCAATTCTGTATTGGATCCGATATGTTGTTATTCCACCTACGAGTCCACTCAAAGCCAGGAACTTGGCCAGGTTTGTACAATCTGATGTCGGTGATCTTGTATCTTAGGCACGGGAATCGACCTGCCCTCGAGTTGGACACCTTTTTGCACGTCAAGCACGGACCGCCCTCTTCTTCTGGATTGTTTTCACACTAAATCGATAAGTCAGTCTTCCAACGGCACTAACATCTAACAAGGGGCAGCAAGGAAGTCGCAGGTGGGCACGGAGGAGTACTCACGCGGATCCTTTGCATTCTGCATCTGATGCATGAACCAATCTTCCGAGTCTGGGCCGTTTGTTCACGGAGGTTCAGGTCCTTGAATGGGCCTCGTTTCCCCCCACGCTGATTCGGCAGA
The DNA here is from genome assembly GCA_013756995.1 of Neonectria neomacrospora. Lineage (NCBI taxonomy): Eukaryota > Fungi > Ascomycota > Sordariomycetes > Hypocreales > Nectriaceae > Neonectria > Neonectria neomacrospora. Next base: position 20,759 of record JABSTB010000860.1, on the reverse strand, counting down.
AGGATGTCAAAGTTGGCATGCTGATCTAACAGAGACACATCAGTCCAGCCATTTGGCGGCGGCGGCATGGCTTGAGAAAGTGATTCATCCAGCTGGCCCGTCGGTACAAGGCCGTACTGAGACATGTCCGCAACGGTTGCCATGGCCTGTTGCGTCATATCTGACGGAACGACGAGGCCAAGATCCGGCCTATATTGCATTGCAGATAAATCTCGAGGTACGACGGGTTCGGTGGGCAGAACGGATTGGTTGGAAACATCCGGATCTTGCTTTAGGGACTGGCCGACGTAGTAGTCGGCCACTGGTAAGCCATGCGGCTGTCCCGAGCTTGCGCCATCAACCAATGGAACTGTCAACGTCGGCTGGTCTGGGATGAGAGGGAATCCAGTGAGAGGTGGTGAGGTTAGACCAGTTTGCGTGTAAGCGAAGGGAGCCTGCTGTGACATATCCAGATTCGCAGATCCATAAGGTTCAGAAGATGGGATTTGCATTGACGGTGGCTTCTCTGCCGAGTATGCGTTACTTAAGCCCTCCACCACCGTAGGTGGCGCTTCAGGAAGCTGCTGATAGCCTTGGAGACAACGTCAACCATGTTCATTTGGTGTGACTCGAAGAGGGGCAAGAGACGAGGAGTGAGAAAAAGGAAAGAAAGGACAAGATGCTTACCATCCAGTTGTCTCAGGCCAAACCCACAACAGGGGCATAACAGCAAGCTCAAGTCCGCCATCCGCTTTGCTAGTGGCGAGCCAGGAGACTGCATTGGAGAAGATCCAGGCTCGGTCCAACCTGATGACGTTCCATATTGGCTGTGATGACGTTGATCATAGGAAACTGGCGTCACAAACTTCTCCAGGGATGCCTGGGACAAGGACGATTCGGACTCCTGAGGCATTGAAAGGTATGGATCCAGTCTCCGTTTCTTCCGAGATTGCTCCTGCTGGATGTTTTGATGAATTTGAAAACCAGAGGAAACGCCATAGAAGTTGGCAATATGATCAAGGTGAAGATGGATATCAGAGGGTAAGGAATGATAACTGAGTTCCTCGGGGGGGATAAATGACGATGATGGAAGTACTGGCTCTTCAAATCCCGGTTGAGGGCGAGGCCTCTTTGGCTTAAAAGGGTGATGCGAATTCTATAGAAAATCAATTCACCGCACATTCGGGTCGGAAGCAGTGCTAGGAGGGGACTTGGGGGGGCGAGGTCAAGAAGGCTCTTGACCGGGAGCCATGGGCACGAGAGCCCCGATGGGGCGGCGAGAAGAGAAAACGCGGGCGTGATTGGCAAAGGCCGCAGGGGACCACCAAGGGACCGATGGGAAGGGATCAATGATATAACCCATGCAGGTTGCCGCCAACCGGGGAGAGGAAATCTCTTACCATCATGGCTGCAGTGAGACAGGGTGTGGAACAAAGCTGCGCAGCAGCAAGAAACAAAGGTCAAGGTACCACCACGTGGGGATCGAAGTATATGGTATACAAGCAGGAACAAGGAGCGTCAGGGTCGGTCGGGTTCAGCCCAAAGGCCACCGGGTGAGAGGTTCAGCGACGCCGGGGTGAGAGACTTGAGAGGGGGAGGGTGGTGGTAGGCCAAGGTGCCACGAAAGCCATCACCGGGGCGGGCAAAACTCAACCACCGTAGTGCGGCGAGTGGAGCGTCAGGTCGACCAGAACCAAGTTTCCACGGTGAGAAGAGCTAGGAGAGTCGGGGACGAGAAGACGGGCACAGTAAGAGAAGAGGCGAGGCCGGCGGGAGGGGTGTGGCCAGGCGCAAAAGGGGATAAGTAGGCGAGACTAGCCAAAGCTCAGGTTCAATGTGAGAGAAGGAGGCGAGGAAGAGACGGTGGTGTCGCCGATGGTACTTGGTGTGCGCCGTGCTGCTTGTGGCCGCTGTCTGGGGGCTTCTAGGACCGCCTGATGGGATGAGACGATGAGTAGGCTTAGCTTAGCCGGTAGTGCTGCTGCCGCTGGCGAAGTCGAAGCCGGCTGTTGTGGTACTGGCGCTGGTGCTGGATGAGTGAGGGCTTTGGTGTGTCGAGCAAGCCGATATGCTTGCGGCCGCGATAGAGGTAGGGATGACGGCCGATGCGAGCTGCGGGCTGAGTGGGCTGGCGGCTGGCGGTGTGGTGGCCGTAGTGACTGGGCGTCAAGCGATTGAAGCGGCGGCTCGACAGGCTGCTGGGAAGGGTGAAGATGGTCGAGTCTGTGAGAGAGAAGAGTGGACTCGGTGAGGAGGACGACGACATTGCTCCGTGCTGAATTGTTTTTGACCGGTCTGAGGGGTACCATGGGCGTGACAGGGGCCTATCTGGTTGGCAGTGGTTGCAGTGCTGGGACGGAACACTTTGGATTATTACGGCCCAGTACGGGCGGACCTCTGCTTGGGCTTCCCGATCATGTGGAGAGAGTGGCCAGGTCCAGGCCAGGAGGAGGCAGGGATCATAGACACTGGGTCCAGGCATCGAACGGCCGGAACTTGCTAGAAGAGTTGGATGTTGCTTCGATTCGTGGCTTTGGATGCCGACTTGTCAAACCGTGGTGCCTCGCCCATTCTCCCTGAATCCTCTGCCAACTTGCGTTCCATTGCCACGGAATTGGGGGGTGACGACGGCCGTTGGTGCATGGAATCGCCCATGTGATGAATGTGGGAGTGTCCTCTATGGTGACACGAACGGCCCGGGGTGGATAGGGTATCATTTTGCTTTTTTGTCGCGAGTGGAATCATGAAATGGCCCCGGGCACGGCGGGCCCCGTTGGGGCAGGCAAGGCCAACGAGGTATTCGCTACCTGTGCTGGTCGCGATGTGTTTGAGCGATTCCCGAAAATACAACAGGATGCACGGTGTATGAGGGTCCGGCCGGGGCGGACTCGGTAGGGGCTGGGCGTGAAGCATCAGATCCACCGGGTGCGTCTCAACGCCTCCAACACGATCGCGGACTATCGTAGGGACAATGTGCGGGTGCGCACACAGCCGGGCGTGCTGACCGGCATTCTCACTTCTCAGACTACCCCAGACCCCAGGCCCGCTGCACTTACGCCCGCCCACAAGAGCCTTGAATTACCGTCCATCCCGCCCGATGAGTGGGCGCTGACCGGTCGCGAGGGCGCTGCTGTGGCCGGCTACCGGGTTGCGAGGGCTGCAATGCTTGGTCCCGCCAATGCCATGTGACAGGAATTATGTACGCCATCGTCACGCAAAAGGTGTGGTTGGTACGATGGAGAGGCAGAGCGGGGACCGGTGAGGCCAAAAAATCAATATCCCTCAACCGCAGTCGAGTAGTTGCCAGGCATCGGTCCGATCCTCGTTCGGCTTCGTACAGACCTTTGTTTTTCTCGACTGTTTGTTTGTCAGCGAGAGGAGGTACGCCTTACGTCAGAACACAGGCCCATCTAGCCGTAGTCGTTGTTGTCGCCGTCGTTGTCGTTGCTGGCAAGTCGTCATCTTTCATTATCGTGACCTGCCGGGCTCGGGATCGACAACTGACAAGGTATTGGCTTCCTTCAGCCACCGGCGTCTCCCGTACGTGCATTCCGCGGGCCAGCAACACGGCGACATAGCGCCGGGTATGGGCTCACAGGCGGTATTGGTGACAACTGCCATCTCTTTTCTCGCAGCTGCAGGCGAAAGTGCACTGGCAAGCCGGGCAGCATCACATGTGCTGGGTGGGCAATCAATGTGTGGTGTCGTTGGATGACTTGGATGGCTTGGATGGGCACAGGAAGTTAGTTAGGTACTTTTAGCTTGGACAACCTGACAACGTGATCCGAGCCGTTGTGCATTCCAACGGAAGGCGTGCAGGCGACCGTCCCTGGTACCCGCCTATCTGGTAATCCAACGGCTCGACGGGACCACGGGAAGGTAGCAGCCACCGGGACATCAACTGCCTAATTGGGCAGCCAAGAGCAGCGGCACGGCTGCCTTACGGACTTACCAGTGCATACGGAGTAGATCGAACTCTAATGAGTAGCTAATAATTAAGCCTCCGAGGCTTATTAGGTTTAGGGAAAGACCACAAAAAACGCTATTACCCCAGGCTTCGTGCCTTAGGCCGATCCATCCCTCCATGATCCATCCGTGATCCATCCGTGATCCGTCCACCCATCCGTCCCACTCGCCGCTAAGCGCAACCCATCATGCATCTTCCGACCGCCTTGGAGGCGAACCCAACGTCGGCATTCATCATGTATGTCAGAATCCCTTACGTGCGCTAGAACCATACGTCTACCTCGTCGTGGGGTCCAACCATCCGTGCATCGAATCTCTTAGCTGCCGCCCCCTGTTCTCGTCACAGCTTGTACGACGCACAGTTTTCGAGATTCGGATACATCATACATACAACAGCCCTGTTTGTCAATCCTCCATCGTTTGAGACAATGCGATGCGGTCCGACAACAATGTCCTAGAATAACCACTCGGAAGCTTCCCCGCTCAGATCCTTGGACATTGGGATGCCCACTCTGCCCCAAATTACTCCGACTTCCCACCCTACCGGAACCCCCAACTAATAGGAGGCCATGTTTGAATCATCGCCAATGTGGCGTTTTATCCCGAGTCTGACCGCCAACTTGTCCGCCCCATTTCGTGTTATTTGGACGACCTAGGACAAGGCTCGCGAGTCACTCCACCTAAAGTCCAGGTATCACCTCGACAATCATATACCTCTTCCGTCGATCTAGGAAGGCAGGATATCCTAAGGAGGTGCAAAGTGCACCAGACACTCAAAGCCGTCCTTACAAAGTACGCAGTCGCCGTCGTTGTCTGCACAAACGCTCTTATCAGCGAGCCCAAGTGCCAAGTTGAACCTCCTCCACTCCATATAATGCTAGCTCGGATCCTTCGTGGCCTAGACGCTTCCATGTTGGTTGCCCCAGACGTGGCCTTCCCGGCTCCCTCCCCCCTGTCCTTCTATTCGCCATAAAGGTAGGTTCATCGACCTATATCTCACTGACTCGTTCCGTTCGAACGGAAGATTTTTGCAATTCTGACGACAGTCGGCTGTCCTACTCCCGGACAGACTGTGTCTGACCCGACCTTCTTGGTCAAATGATCGATGCCGGTTCTCATGCAGTCATGACGTGTCTCAGCGAATGTGCTCGTGACGGGATGGGTGATTGCACTTTGCTCGGCTTCAAGCAGGCTGCCATGCAGTTGTCCAATAGCTCCTGAGGCAGATGGCTGATCACCGGAAGGGTCCCGCGAGACAGTGTCTTTTTTCCTTCACATTGCGCACTACTACTGCTACTACTACTACAACTACTACTTTGGAGTGGCTGTCCTTCTTTGCCCATGCCATCCATGGGTTGGGAACAGATCATTTTATGGAACCAACTCCTGAGCCTCTCCGTCAGCCAACACGCGGCGTGAGAGGGCTTGCTTCTAAACTCGAGTACTTGACGGAAGCACAGTGCAGGAGGTGCACGCCGGCCCCCAGATCTTGAGGATGTACAGCCCCAGCAACTGTTGCCCACCGAATACCCGAATTCTGGGCAAGAAACGGATATTTTTTATAAAGCTTCCTCTCTAACCGACCTATCAACAACAGACCGCGGCGGCGCCACTCGAACCAAGCAGCGTTGCAATCGGGATCGAGGCAGGCCGCTGATCCCAAGGCGTTCTCCTATAGCATCTAGCCTGTCGGCCATAGAGACTCGGGGAGTACGGAGCACGGAGCACGGAGTACGAAGACGGGGTACGAATAGGTAGACGAGAAAACGCCTGGAAATTGAAGCGGGACGGGGCGTTTTGAGTACGCTAGCCCGCCCGTTCCATCGTTGCTTCGGTTTTGGCGTTCTACAAAGTTCGAAATACGAAGTACTAATACTAGTAGTCCGCGAAAACGGTTACTCGCCTGAGGCTTGAGGTGGCGATTGGCTTGCCTTTATTGCGGCACCTGTTGGTTGACAGAGGAGACGGACAACTGACAGGCGGGACCTCGGATTGCCGTCTCCACGGATCCTACACAATGTCTCAACCAAGCCCATCCAATCCCAAGATCAACCCAAAATCACCGCGGGACGGGTCCTGAGACGGGTTCTGAGATGTGTGTTCCTTCTACCCATGGACATGGCCTGACATTGAACAAAGTGTGATCAGTCACCTTTCTCCTCGCTCACCAGCCAAGATCCAATCATGTGATCAAACGAGCAAGGCCAGCTCAATCCCACCTCACTGCACTGTGCAGGACCAGTTCAAATGCAGAGCCGCCCCAACTTGCCTGCGTCATCCTCGCGGTCGCACGACAACTCCTCTCCCATCTCCAGCGTTAGTCCTATGCTACAGTCTGTTCTCTGCCTATAAGATTCGCCGGCTTCATATCCAAGACCGCTTCGCATTGGCCCTTTCGAGGCCGCGTTGGCCAAAGCAGCCTTCTGCTCCTCGGCCTGATCTGCGCGGCTCTAGATGCCAGCGCCTGCCAAGCCTGCCAGCTAGCAAACTCTACATACTGCATGTGGTTTCTGTCATGTACTGCAACGCTGTTTTTGGGGCTAACCATCTGTTTCTCTGGCCTAGGTTGTCCCGCTGTGCACCCTTAGCTGCATCATGGAGTTGAGCCAGCAGTCCATCCACGATGTCATCCATCCTACAGCCGCCTTCTCCGAGACTCCCCCGGCCCCGGGCTTGGAGGATCAGCATCGGAACCAGCCCCTCAGCTGGCATGATTCGTTGCTGAACCCCAAGAACCGCATTGACAGTCTCGCAGCGCTCAGACGTCCGCTCTGGCGCATCGACGGCTGCACTGCTTTTGGGAGCCAGTTCTACGCTGTGCCGCTGTTTGTCGAATCCATTTCGCCCATTAGAATGGACGTCTTCATCCCTGAGCCAGCCAAGCTCTCGGACGATTTTCGAAGGGTTCTTGATGTCGACGTTGCATTCCACACCACGAGCGGGTCCCGGATCGCCATTTTGGGCATCACCCGTCATATTCTCCGGATCCTGCAGCATTGGTCGTCCCGTATGCACGACCCTACACAAATCTTTAACAACGTGCCATTTGGGTCCAGGATCGTTTTCAACAATCTTCCAGTCAACATTGCCGACGCCCAGATCTCAATTGCCCCGACCCACTACTTGGAACGACAGCTCCTCTCTGTGGCATCGCTTGAGAAGTACTGGCAGGGCGATGTACAGTTACCTCCGACTATCGATATCGGCGAGGTAACGTACGTCTCGCAGTTGCATGACAGCGTTTGCCTAGTCAAGATTCACGGCAAGACGTGGATTTTCAAGGCCCTCACAAGCTATACCAAGTATCTGTACCATGAGCTGAGGCAACTCCTGACCATCAAACCCCACCCGAATATCGTTTCTCGGCCAGTTCACTTGGTGACGAAGAAATGCAGCTTTGGGAGCAAGGTCGCAGCTATTGGGTTCACTCTGGAGTACCATACCTATGGCAGCCTCCGTGACTTGATCCCCTTCCTACGGATCCATGACCACATTTCATTGGCCGACGAGACAAAGTGGTCACTTCAACTCGCATCGGCACTAGTCCACCTGCGCAGAACATCAGACATTTTCTATCCGGACCTGAGACTTGACAACATTGTACTCTCATCCTCCCGCAATGCCATCATGGTCGACTTCGAACAGCGAGGAGTCTGGTGCGAGTTCGCAGCCCCGGAAGTGAACGCCTTGGAGTATGTGAGGCTGCTCGCCGTTGACGAGGAGATTTCCATGGAGGTCAGCGAGAAGTATGCAAATATTCTGACGGAGATGCTACCTGGTTGGGAAACGATGGGCGAGGGCGAGGGATATGTGTGGCCGTCAAAGGGGTACAACGTCCCGTGGGCATGCCTCACGCGAACTGAGCAGGAGGCCTGTGAGGTTTACATGCTGGGCAGGGTGCTTTGGTGCATTTTCGAAGGAAACAGTGCTCCCCAGCGAGCCGCTGTTTGGCTGTCGTATCGATGGGAGCCCTCTGTGGAGTTTCCAGAATACACCAGAACGCCAGAGCGCATCCGCCACCTCATCGATCGCTGCACTCGAGGCAGGCAAACTGGCATGAGCAGACTAATCGTGAGGGAGAGGAATCAACTTGTGCTCCGTGAACATGAGAACCGAGGTATTTCCACGGCAGAGAGCGTTCAGAAGACAGCGCGGGATTGGTGGTCGAGGGAGATTGCAGAGTCAGAGCAGTGGTTGAAAGAGAGGATGGAGGGCATGAAGCGGGGGGACTGGAAGGAGAATTACTATGGCCGGCCGACTCTCAAGGAGGTTCTCGATGAGCTGGAGACGTTTCGAGATGAGACTGGCCTTGACATTTGAGCGGCACCATTGCGCGGGCAATTATCACAGACGCGGGACACAGAAACGCCGACATGAGCTTAAGAAGACCCTAATTGAGCATAGCTAGCAGGCATCGTAACAAGAAGTTTTTCATATGGTGGCACGAGTCCGATTCTTGAAAGGAAATCTATTTATTGGTAGTGGTGTAATCTGGTTGTGAGGTATCTAAAGAGAGCATTCGCCTTAAGCCGGAAGGATATCAAACTGACATTCTCTGCCATCCCGGTGCCAATCCACTGCGCCAAACGTGAAGAAACCAGCTTCAACGACTCGAACCAACCCCCTTACTTCATCCTCTTGGACTTGCGATCTGTGCCTTGGCCCTGGACAGACCGCTTCAGGCCGGATCCCCTGCTTGACGTCCTCAGTCGGTCAAGGAGGGCGCGAAAGCGAGCTGCGTAGGCGGCCGGGGCGCCATGGACGCCGATCTGGTCGAGGATGTCCTCGAGGTTGTTCACGAACTGGCTCGCGGCCTCGGGGAGCAGGTTCAGCACGCCGATGACGAAGTCCTGGTCGCGGTCGCCGACGAGGCTCAGGTACAGGTTGCGGGCGCGGCGGTTGGCGCCCGGGTGGACGTCACGGTTGCGGGCGACGACGGCGTCGAGGATGTGCACGAGGCTGCGGGCGGCGGATATGGCCTCGGCGGGCTGGAGCGGGCGGTCGCGCGCATACAGCTCGTGCTTGATGAGGCGGACGGCACCGAGGATGTGGGCGGCGGCCCAGACGACGTCGCGGGGGGTCTCGCGGGAAGGGCTAGGGTTGTCCAGTGTGGTGGCATAGGCGTCGAGGTCACGGAGGACGTGATCGACGCGCTGGGAGAGCTTGCGGAAGGGGTCGTTGATGGGATCCGTGGGGCGGCAGAGGGAGCGGAAGTAGTGGAAGAACTGGTGGTTGTCGAGGAGCATGCGGAAGACGGTGCGGTCGAGGTCGTGGCGCTTGAAGACCTTCTTGCCGGCAGACGGCCGGGCGAAGATGTCCGGGCGGTAGTCCTCCGGGGATGCGCCGCGGACCGAGGAGAGGAGCTCGCGGGCTTCCTCGGCGCGGTACGGGTCCAGCTCGTTGTCGTACTCGGAGTCCGGGGTGACGACTTGGCAGTGAATGCCTTCGGCGAGTAGGTCGAGGTGGTGGCTGGCGATGTTCTGAAAGGGATCTCCCATCTCCCTGGGGAAGCCACGGCTGGTCATCTTCAGGGGCTTGGCGCCGTCCTGGTCATAAACGGTTTGTTTGACGACCTGGTCGAGCAGCCAGAGGAGGTGCTCGCAGGGCTCGTCGCCATGGCCGCAGGAGCAGCTCAACTGTGAGGCGCCGTCTTCGGAGGCTCGGATGCGGATGGACCGGGTGACGAGCTCCGTCATCTGGAAAGCGTAGGTGTCGTTGATGAGGCGGCACTTCTGGAGGGCGATCCGGGGAGGTTCTCTGAAGGCATCGCGGACGGCGTTCTGAGTGGATTCCGGGAGATGGTCGATAAGATATGCCAGCTTAGAGGGAGACCTGACGACGGCGGGAGACTCGTCCTCGAACTCAGAGATATCCGAATCCGACTCTGACTCAGAGCTTGACTCGGAGCTTGACTCGTGCTCGAGATACTGGCTCGATCCCGCGGGACGACTCTCGGCGCGGCTCTCAGCCCGAGTCCTTGACCGGGTTTCTGGAGGCATGCTTCCGAGTGTCAACTTGCTGAACCGGGACACGGGCGGAGACATGAAGGGAAAGGCTGTGAAAGGCCAGTCAGGGAAGGAGATGAAGCTGAACGGGATGGATGATTGTGAACCAGGCGGATTCGCCTAGGCCTTTATAGAGGAACCACGGTATGGGGAATATATCGCAGATAGGTACCTTAAGGTAGGTAAGGTAAGTAAGGTAGGTAGGTAGGTAGGTAGGTAGGTTAGAGAGGTAGTGAGGTAGTGAGGTAGTGAGGTAGAGAGAGGACGGCCGTGGACCGCACATGCGGCCCATGATGGTTGGTGATGGGGGCATGAGGTCAGAGCTGGAGACGGGGGATGGACAATTGGACATGGGGGAAGGGGAGAAGCATGGGGCATGGATGATGGACTTCGGCTCTTGAGGCCCGGCTTTGCAACCAGAGACCACAAAAGCTGCGGGATGATGATAAAATGGCAAGTTTGACGAGGCTTCTAGCCTGTGGCTGTGTGAAGGGAAGGGGGATGGATGGAGATGCGGCCAGGCCCTTTTTGGGTGGTGCATGGGGCCCCGATGTACCGTTGCGGGTGTGCGAGGTGCGGGTGGAAGAGGTAAAAGTGGCATTGATCAATTCTGTTTAGGTGGTTGTTTGCCGTGTTGACCTAGATCGTGATTGTCGTGTTGTGTCTACTGGTGCTGAGATAGACTGATGGAAAGAGAAAAAAAATGTTATCTCGGTGAGTTGAATCTGGTGATGTGCTATGAACAGTCGTTACCGAGAAGCCCAAGGCCCGGACAGCGACATGCTCTACCTACCTAGGTACCTAGAGCGTATTCTTAGGGCCGTGCTCACTGTGTAAGGCTGACTGACTGACTGACACCTAAGGCCTGGCCGATAGGCGACTGACAAAACCGGCCGACCGACAACCCAATTCTTCTTTACCTAGTCTCAACTGAAGACATTGGGGCAGTACCTATCCTGCGGCCACGCCCGGCGGCCCAAGTTCCCAGTTCCCAGTTCACGCTCCATACTTTCCCATTGCCGCCCCAGCTTTTTGTCTTGCTTTTCCGCGCCGGATGCAGACTCGCAGCGGAAGACGCTCAGTGAACACACCAAAACTAGTTGGTTCACAGCGCCTCCAGTTGCGGCTCAGCCACAGCCCGGGCCTGGGAAAAGCTGCTCAGCCAGCATTGCCCACCCCCCTTCAGCGCCTGGGCAGCCACTCACGAGCCCGCAGCCGCCCGCCGAAGGAGGGTGGCCGCGTCTAATGCGACCGCCCCAAGGAATGGGGGCTGCCCTTCTTGGGACAAAGCAGAGCAGAAAGGAGAGAGCGCGCAAATAATATGCGGCCAGCTTTGGCGGCCCGGCTAGGCATTCTCGCAGTAGCAAGTCGAAAAGCTGCCGCGCAGAGGCAGACTCTGGTCGGGTGCGAGGCCCCCATGTCCACTCACTTCTTTGGTTCTCTCCACGCCACGATGGGACTTGCCAGCAAAGAACCGCAATGCGGACAAGCGCGGTAGTTGTCTGCTCTCACCTGTCGAGGCTTGGGAAATGCCGTCTTCCTGCTCCGCTCTCACCTCTCCTCCGCATGTCAAGCAAATCAAGTGACCGATCCTGGACGAGAGAGATTCACCGCCGTCGAGGAGCCCTTAAAAGTTAGGTAGTGCGGTTTCTCTCTGTTTCTTTTCAGCCTGTCCCGGCTTGCTTTGCTTAACTCTCCTTACTACGAGAGCCTTGATAGGGAAGCTATTGAGGCTATGCTGGCGAAACAAGTGTCTTCCCAAGTTCCAAAGAGATCAGCTTACAACACCGACTGAAGAGCCTTTCTCCAATCGACCCTCCTCACAGGCACGTACGCATGGAAAGTAATCTTGTCTTGCAAACTTGGCAACTTTCCCAGCTTGCCGAGGAGTCATGGACTCGCGGTTCCACACACACGCATTCTCTCACAATGGCGGAGCAAGCCAACGAACCAGACTGTCGGGACTACATACATATGCAACCCGGCAACTCCGGGGCAACCCATTATACACATGCCATGAGCGTCCCTCTTTCACTCCAGCTGTGAAGTCATTCATACGGCTGCCTGAAGTTGCTATCCCTGGTTTGCTGCTTCAGTCTGCAGCTTGGGGTTTCGAGGAGCAAGAGTGGATGGATCTTTCGATAAGCCCGTTTCTGCCTACGACTACACATGGGACAAGTCTTAAGGGTGAGGCTGACTTGGGCAATGTATGGCGAGAGAACCCGAGGATTGGTTACCATGGACTCGTTGGTTGACTGGGTCATGCTTCGGTTATCACCGTGGGAGTCATGGAAAGACTACAATGGGAGGCAACCCGTCATCAACAACCAAGGGAAGCACCTGTTTTCAGTCATAGTAAGTAGATAAACTCCTCCAGAACAACTGGTTTCACAGGAATGGACCGCATGCATACGACAACCACTTAATATATGTCAACCATTAACGGAGATCATCGTTTACTTCATCAGAACTTGAATATGGTGGCGTGACAGGAGCATCAAAATTATATTGAGCGGTTCGACCTCCTTGTGTGCGTTTGCGTCCACCATGATAGGTGAGATTTGAGTTACATAAGACAAAATATAAGAGAAATGAAGAAAAAACACAAAGACAAGGCCTTTACGTCACAGATCTGTACGGCCTCGGAACCATCAAGCAGATTGCAACGATAAAAAGAGAGGAGTTCAGTCTTGTGGTCAAGCTTCGAAACGAAAAAAGCTATCCACGGTCAAAAGACGTCATCAGGCCTATTATCCCCAGGCCAGGTCCCAAAAACAGTTGTTGTGACTGGTCGTATCGTCACTTGCTGAATCAACTTTAAATTTCCCAGTGCACCATTCCAGAGCCGTTAAATGAGCGAGGTTTGTGTGTCGGGCGAATCCGAGCCAAAAACCCAAAGATGACACGTGCGATTCCCAACACGGTGGAGGCCCCAACAGTTACAATACAGGATACATCATGCGCATGTCTGGAGCGCGGGGCGCAATCCATCGACGAATCGGACGGCTCGGTTGATGGCATGCCCCTTGGTGGTTGAGTTGGTCGGCACCCTGCCGTTTCGGAGGATCGTCTTCGGATCAGGCGAGGGAGATTTGGGAGAAGACGAAGACCGGCCTGCAGATGAAGAATGAGACTTCCTAGGCAGGCTACCCACAGGCCGGTCGGATTGTCAATCGATACCGTGCTGTCTCTTGAGCTGAGCTAAAGATTCGCGGCGGGCCTCGAGGTCCTCTTTTGACTTGGCCATCTTGTCGGGCTGATGGTATAGAACTATAGTGGTTTGTTAGCGAGGGTTCAGGCCGGGCGAAGGCCTGCACGTTGTGGAGGAGTGACGCACCGACGAGGTAGCGGTTCTGAAAGTTGAAACCGTTGAGCTTGTCGCAAGCTTGCTTCGCATCCATTACGTCTTCATAGACAACGAAGGCCGTGCCTTTGGTGTTATTCGCAATGCCCTGACGGACTTGACTGTAGAGAAATGGTCAGTATGTTGTCGTGGACCAGACCGACCCGGCGAGGCTGTCGTCGTCGGGGTGTTGGATGGAGCCATACCGAATTGGGCCGAATTTTCCAAATAGGTCGAACAACTCCTCCGGAGTGACGTTGTAGCTAAATCGGCAACGGTCAGTCGACGATGGCGAATTCAATGTCGCTCTGGGCATACCTCAAGTTCTTGACGAACAGAGCTCTACAGAGAGAGGTCAGCGACATTCCGATAATGGGATCTGGGAATCTGGGGTCTCGGGAGATGTTGTTTGGATGCTGATGGCGAATGGGGTATGGGGCGTTCACGTCGGCGGAGAACGCGCGCGCGGTCGCAAGACGACTTACCGATTGACTTCTGGGGCTAATTTACCGCCGCGACTACTCATCTCTTGGATGATGCTGATGACGATGATCGGGATTTGGTAGGGAAGGGGGAAGGGCGCTGGAGGGATAGCGAAGGATGGGATGAGTGCGGGAGCGGAGGCGACAAGGCGAAGACTAGGTGAAGGAACGAGTCGGGGCGATCGTTATTTCCACGTGACCTTGTGGGCTGGGGATGTGGTCCGACCAGGTCCCAGGACGAGAGGAGGATGCGGCTAGATGAAATGGGGCGTTGGCGTGATTGGAAGGGGGGAGAAAAAGCGGCTCTGGAGGTGGCCGGTGTCACCGAGGATGTCTGGATGCCTTAGGTTCGCGTTTGAGTGATGTAGCGCGCTCGGGTAGAAAGATAAGACCCGACAAGAATGAGCGAGGTGAGGCGAGACGTGAAAGAATCAATGGATTGATGGGCTGAGGTTTATTATTATTGCAGACACTGCACTTCGTTTGCCCTGCTCTGGAAGGTTTTTGTTCACACTGTATGAAGTAGGGGCTGCGTATCACGCGACCGGATCAGGTGCGCCAGGTGTTTCCCAGCAACTACACTGCACGTTGCACAGGAAGGCAGCTGTATGAAGGGGTCCAACAGGGCACATCAGTACCGGCGGGGCGGAGAGGTGAGGTACACGGTGAGCAACAGCCCAGCACCGCTTGGTCATGACTGGCTGAAGCCCCATCTAACGGCACTGTGATTGCCGAACTTCAAGCCCCTCGCAGCTGAGCTTGCAGGACACGTGTGTGTGTGTGGCCACAGTCCAGTCCACAATCCAGCCCGAGTTGGCGCCGCTGCCGACCGCCCAAGGATGCCGCCAACGGCATGCTACGACGTATTTCGTACAGTGGATCGCTAGCCTCCGTGGGGCACAGTTCTCTTCGCTTTCCAACGGCATCACGAATTCTGCTCGATAGCAACTGGACTGTACTCTCCTCTTCCTCAAGCAGGTGTTGTTGTGAAGAGACAAACTTCCCTAGCCAATAGCCTGACCTCTATCTGCAGACCAGTGAAATTATATGCATGCCCTGTTTGATTCGTCATGTCTCGCTCTGTCCTCTGAATTGTTTGGTTGCGGTGGCTGGGCCAACTCATTCCCTCCTCATATTGACTTCACCAATGCGCCGTGCCAAACTAGAATCACTGCCAGCCAGCACTAAAAATGTTCTCCCATAACCCTCCAACCCTCATGTCACATAGGTACACTTTTATTTCCACCAGCATCGAGCTCGTCGCGTGCCTCGTCCCCGAGTTCAAGACATCTCACCCTCTTTTGCTTGCTTTCGCTTTACCTCCACCGAACTGTTCTGTGCCAAGGCCTGTTCGCAAACCACTGTTCTCGCTGCGATGCCCCCTCATTGATTTCCGCTCGTCGGCAACAGTATCGTGCAGCACCGTCAAGCAGTCAAGATGACCGAATACAGCAGGCCTCGCCTCGGCCATGATATCCTCTACGTGTTCGATGTAAAGCAAGACTCCCGAGACTTCCTCGCCGACGTCATCGAGTCTCTCGGGGCACCCACGGAAACCGAACAGCTTCTCCGACAGAGCTTGGTGGCCGGCGCCGAGGACTGGCAGAACCTTATCGATTGCGCCAGGTCAATCCGGTGGCTCCGGGGCAACGACGAGCAAAGTTTAGACGGCCAAGATGTCCTCGCCTACATATGGCAGATCTTCAATGGCGTTGATGCGTCCTCTTCTCTCACAGGACCTTGGGAGCAGACCGACCGTCTCATTGCTCAGGCAAAGGCCCTAGAGCTAGATCCAGAGCTAGATCCAGAGATTCGGCCACCGCTACTATCAACTACTCCAGTCGAGAAGAGTGGCGGGGATAGTTTGGCCGCCTCGTCCCAGCCACGTCCGAAGTCTAAGGGACGTGTAACAGCATCCCACTACTGGTTGGATCAACCTCAAGAACAGCGCCCGGGAGAAAGCCGCAAGTGGGACAGCGGAGCTCAATCGCATTCAACACAGTTTCTATCTTCTGTTCCTTTTGCGTCCCAGGCATGCAGTCGGGGCAGGTTCTCAGTATTGTCCGAGCGAGCGAGTGCCACTCCGGTTGATGTCAACGGCCGAGCAGAAGTGCAGCACAGTGAAAACTACAGCCAAAGTGCTTCTGCAGAAACCTGGACTCTTCCTAATGTTGCTAGTGTTGCCGTGAAGCGGGTGAGCACCGTTTCTCCCTACTTCTCATCATCAACATCAACGACGCAGAGGAACAAATCCCCGGTCAAGCAAAGAGCACCTCCCGGCACGGTCGCCACAGTCCCTTTCGCCCCCCTCACGTCGCCAAAATTCGGCATTATTCAGGAAGAGTTTGCCCACGATCCTTTTTGGCTGCTAATCGCGGTCACGTTCCTCATCAAGACAACTGGGAAGCTGGCCATACCCACCTTCTACAAGGTCAAGGAGCGCTTTCCATCACCCGAACACGTGGCCGATCCTGCCAATGCGGAAGAGCTCGTCGGCATGATCCGCCATCTTGGGCTCTCTGTGGTTCGCGTTGCATTCATGCAAAAGTACGCGCGAGGTTTCTTGGACGACCCACCGAAGGCCGGTGTGAGGTACAAAGTAAAAAACTACGACTGTCGAGATGTTGATTCTCTGCCAAGGGTGCCGGACAACAACCTTGCAGTTACCGAGTTAAGCCCATCACATTTAGAGGGAGACACGGAGGACCGAGAGGCGTGGGAGATTGGGCACCTCACCAAGGGCAAGTACGCAATCGACAGCTGGCGCATCTTCTGCCGTGACCAGCTGCTAGGCCGGGCAGAGGACTGGAACGGCAAAGGCCGGGAGCCTGAGTTCCAGCCCGAATGGATGAGGGCGATGCCCGCGGACAAGGAGCTTCGAGCGTACCTGCGCTGGATGTGGATGCGTGAGGGCTGGGAGTGGTCACCATTCACAGCAGAGCGCACCGTGTTACGGGAGGAGATGCTAAGGGCTGTTAACGAAGGGAGGGTTGAGTACGATGAGACGGGCGGGTTGAGGATTATAAAGGCGAATGGTGAGGACAGTACAGGATGAACAGAAGACGCCGTGTCCGGGATGTCAATCCACTGCACCCGACTCTTAGGGGCTGGCTCGGGACATGTTGACATACAAACAAAGAAACAAACCCCCGTATACGACTGTAGCACAGAGGTATCAAGGTAATGAGCGAGTGCTTGCTCGCAGAGAAACCAAGCTCGGATTCTCTGGCATCTGAGTGCCGCCTACGTACTTGGGTAGGTGATTGCAACGTAAGGCACTTTCGGACCACCTCAGCCCTGTTTACCTCGTGCTCCGGCCTCATCGGAACCGCGCAAACTTCACGTGGATGAGACCAGCAATTGCTACCAATGACCCCCCGTACTGGGCCACTCCTCACGTATCTCGAAGCTTCTTAAGACCCAAGTATCGATTGTCCTGTTTTCTTAAGCACCTACCTATCTTGGGTGTTTACAACGACGTAGAGGTCGAGTTACTATCCCTGCCGCAAGAAGTGGAGAAGCATAGGCCTCGAGAAGCCGGGTGGGTGTTCGTACGTTGTACTGTACCAAGGCCTAGCACGAATTATTATGGCTGCAACCAAAACTAAGTTAAAAAAGGAAAGACATTGCACGCCGAGAGATGGAATGCATCGTCTGTACCCAGGCAACCAATGCCTCGACAACCAGCTAAGCCCGGTCTGCGATTGGCCCGGCCATCACACTGGCGGCATTCTGTCCAGGCCATGTCCGGACTCCCGTCCCCGTTCTCCGTATCCGTCCCCGTCGAGCGCAAATGCAGACTAGCAGATATCGGGAAGGGGGCAAAGATAGAAGAAAGCTCCCGCAAAGTGACGCTGTGATCGCGGCACACGCCACCCAGATCGCGCTCGGCAGGAAAAGCTTCTGGTGTCTTGGCTGCCAGCAACCCTGCAGGTACCCCCGGCCGGCGAGGTACCTCGGCCGCCGCGGGCGTGCTGCGCTGCGTCGCAGGTTGCGACGGGTGCCCCGGTACTGGCTTTTATTCAGGGCGGCCCAAAAAGTGGGCACTCGACGTGCATTCATCACGGGATCTCGAAAGGACACCGTTGTACGATTCCTCTCGTTCTGAGGTCATCATCTGCAATTGAACCCGCAAAGGACAGCTTACCTCGACCCCTCCATTCTCCCTTGATCCCCTTCCTCTCTTTTGTCGTCCCGTCTTTGTATTCCTCGTCCAGTTTCACGTCCGCGGCGCCGCACTCCAGCTCCGGACCCAGCTTCCAGGATCCTTGCTAGCTGTTTAGAAGCTTGCTTGCTCGGACTCGTCTTCTTCCGTCGCCCCCATTCAATCGCCCTCCTTGAATAGCATCTTCTCTCCTCCTCGCCCTTCTCTCCCTCCTCGCCCTACTACTCCTTCACTACCGCCTCTCATCACCGCAGTCGCAGCAGCGTTCGGTCGTCAGCAGGTCTGCACGCAATCCACACGAGTCTCGAGCCATGTCGCAGCGCATCCCATCCTATGGCCTCGGTGGCCCCGCCAACTACGGAGGTGGTGTCCCCAACGAAATGCAGCAGGGTGGCAGCGTCCTCGACCAAGTCCGACCGTTTACCAGCAAGATCGAGGACGCCCTAGACAGCTTGAGCGAGCCCTTGAAGCCGTGAGTCGAGTCACGCGAGTCCCCGAGACTGGCAGTGCCGTGATGGGCTAACCTTGATGGCGCTGAACAGCTATCTCCCTGTCATTGGACGATTCCTGATTGTCGTCACATTCATTGAGGATGCGATCCGCATCATTACTCAATGGGGCGACCAGCTCCTTTACCTGCGCGACTACAGACACAGTAAGATGCGATCTGCTCGAAAAGAAAAAAGAAGAAAGAAGGGAAGCGCCGTTTCTAACACGTACTAGTCCCATCCGGAATCACCCACGTCTTCTTGATTGTCAACGTTCTCGCCATGTTTTCCTGTTCGGGTCTCGTCATCATCCGAAAGCACTCCGACTACGCCGTGGCCGGCCTCATGGCCGTCGTCGTCACCCAGGCGCTCGGATACGGCCTCATCTTCGATCTCAACTTCTTCTTCCGAAACCTGTCCGTTCTCGGTGGTCTAGTCATGGTTTTGTCCGACTCGTGGGTGCGCAAGACCAAGGCATTCGCTGGCCTCCCCCAGATTGACGAGAAGGATCGCAAGATGTACTTCCAGCTGGCTGGCCGCGTTTTGCTCATCTTCCTCTTCATTGGCTTCGTCTTCAGCGGCGAGTGGTCGGTCTGGCGTGTCCTCGTCTCGATCCTGGGCGGTGTTGCTTGCATCATGGTAGTTGTTGGGTTCAAGGCCAAGTATAGCGCCACTCTCCTGGTGGTCATTCTCAGCATCTTCAACCTGTTTGTGAACAACTTCTGGACGGTAAGTGGAAAGGCGTTGGGGAGTGTACGAGGGTTCACAGCTAACTGGGCTGATAGCTTCACGAGCACCACCCGCACAAGGACTTTGCCAAGTACGACTTCTTCCAGATCCTGTCGATTGTTGGCGGACTCCTCCTTCTGGTCAACAGCGGCCCTGGCCAGTTCAGCCTCGACGAGAAGAAGAAGGTTTACTAGGTCCGGAAGGACGCACAGAGCCAACAATATCAACAACAGATTGGGCGCCGAGGTGTCCGGCGTTGGCAACACAATTTCTATTTATCTTGGGAAGGTCATGAAAAAGTTTCCTAGGTCGCCACCGTCAACGACGTTGAGGAAAGGCAGAGGAGCACCATGTTTTCTCTCATGTGGGTGGTCATAGAAAATCCATGTTTGGTAGCAAGCAAGACGAGAGAGAAAAAAAATGAAAGTATTTATGGCGACTTATGGGTGTCTCTTAGGAAGACAATCTCTTTGCGTCAAACAAACCAAGGGCTACTAGTGCAAGTCTTTCATCTGGTAGTCGAGGTATTGTAGGATGAAAGAGAGGGATCTTGAATACAGCATCACGTGACAGCGATGTTTTCCGCAACCTAGGTAGTCTCGCGGCGGAAGAGAAGAGGATTGCCAGTTGATTTTCTGCTGAACCGAGAACGCGTAAGCGTAAGCGTAAGCATAACTGGCTAAGGTCTGTTCGTATTCCAGTGGCCAATTAACCTACCTCTCTAGTTGCACCATGGGCGAGCCTGGAACTTGAACGGGGTCGTCGACTAACTTGGTAGGTGTTAGACGGATCAACCCACACTCAAAACACTGCCAGCTACTATGGAGTAGGCAATCCCCCACCTACACTCAACATTGAAACGGCATCACATTCAGCAGGACCGGATCCATTTTGTTCTTTTTTGTTTTCTTTTTCACGCTCCGGCCGTGCTGTTGTCTGCAGGCGATCCAGGATCCTCGGATACTGTTTTTCTCTACCCAGTGGTTAGAGAGGCACACACCGCCCGACCAGATCCCACCCGGTCGTCATGAGCGGCGTGGGCGAGCTCATCGGCACGACGCTGGCGGTGGTGGGCGTCATGGGCCAGCTCTTCGACGGCTGCATCAAGGCGTACGGCTTCTTCACGACGGCGGCCAACCTGGACGTCGACAGCCAGCGGCTGTTCTGCAAGGTGCGCATCGAGGAGATGCGCCTGGTGGTCTGGGGACGCGACTGGGGCGTCGCCGAGGGCAAGCTGGAGGCCCATCTCGACAGCACCCAGAACCCGCAGCTGCGCGAGCTGGCCATGGAGATCCTGCAGGAGCTGCATGCCACCGTCACCGACTTTCGCAAGCTGCGGGATCGGTACGGGCTGCTCGACCAGGGAGGAGGAGGGGGTAGCCTCGATGTCAAGGCCAAGGCCAAGGGTGGCAAGACGTCGCCTCCGTCACCGTCACCGTCACCGTCGCGAAATGGATCCAGAGATGAGAAGTCGAATGCCCTCTCCAAGACCTCGACCGCCAGCAGCGACAGGAGCTTCAAAAAAGAACTTGGTCTCCGGGCCAGGTGGGTGATATCAGGCAAGTCGTCAACACCAGCGTCAACACCACCAGCATCAACACC
>JABSTB010000859.1:0-48828 GCA_013756995.1 Neonectria neomacrospora | reverse complement strand
ATTGTGTCGGCGATTTCGCGCGACAGGAGTTTAATACTAGCAGGCAGGGCTGCAATTATAACCGCTGTCATAGCAACTATTTTTAAATTTTTACGAGTATCTTTTAATATCACTTATTTCTTCTAGCTTGATCAACTTATGATCGTTGGCAGAAAGCCGCTTCCACCTCTGAGGCTTGCACGATCACTGTTTCCCTCCTTCCGACTTCACCTTTCTAGAACCGCTTTCTCCTGTGTAGTGTATTTTTACTGAGTGTGCATTCCACCAACAAACTATCTGTTTATTGTGTGGGCCACTTTGCATTCCTATGACACTTCCCTTTCTTTTCTTTGGAGGGGGTAGGTTTATAGTTCCCATGAAAACCTAACACATGAACATGTTTTCAATAGTCGAATCGTCATCATTCCACCCGAGTTCTTGCATTTCACATGTAATCCAAATGGGCTTGCATGCGAGTCATATGCCATGGAGACTCGTAGCATCCGAAATTTCTGGAAGTGTCGATCAATCGCATTCTAAACTTGGAGGAGTGAAGCCTTCAATGGCGGTGTCCTAAGCAGTTCTTTCCGTTCGCCTATCTTATCCCGCAGATGTCCCAAGGTTGCTCTAACGCTCCTGTGAATCCCCCATGAGCATGGGTCGTCTATCCTCACAGAGCCTCCATGCCAGAGTCTACCTTGTCTAACTGGAAAACCACTAATCATAAAGCCCAGTACCGACGATCACAACAGGCAACGCAGCGCCAGATTCCGTAGCCTCCTGTAACTCGCCTGTCAGCCAATGGCTATCCCATCTTGATGCGACGGCACATGGCACACACGACCCAATGATAATGGACAGTCTGAGACCTGCCACCAGGTGGCCGCATGACCTCGCACAACGGCGCTATCTCCATTATCTTACAACTGCTCCCGACACGGGCATACCGATCAGCCTGACTTAGTGGATGTGGTGACTGCATTCCATGAGCTGTTGTTCCAGCGGCGGTAGGGGTAGAACGTAACGGCAGTGATGGATGCGTGGGGGGACATCATACAGCAGCATATAGCTGAACTTACATTACGTATCATAGAACATAACCTTCCTACAGAACGCCAGTAATCAAAACGAGTAGTGTACAGCAGCAATAATTGCCGATTTCAGGTTGTCACATGCCATAAAGAATTCCCTTCTAACCGTTAGACTTTAATATCACATTTCACAGGGTTATATTATCTACTTATTGGTGATTAAGAGAAGTATTATGTATCGTCTTTAGCCTTCTTATATTTGCATTATAGCATATTGCAAAATGTAACAATATAAAAAGCATGAGAGAGTACACATCTAAGTTACTCTCTCCAAGCTGAAAATTTCTATTCCATCTTATTCCAAGTCGAATATGACTCCATCTTAAACTTGGACTCTACTATCAAGATCATTACTTCTCATCTGAACAACATTGAATCAGCTCGAAATGGACCTTCAAGGAGTATGGAGCAAAACCGTTGATCGATACCCTGCGGGGCTCATCGAACTTGCTGGTTGTACCTCTATGCAACTTTTCGTGACCTTTGCCTATGGGTCGCTTTACATGCTCTTTGTCCCTGACAGCCGAAAGGCGATGGGGAAGTGTCTCCCGTTTGTGGTATCGAACTCTTTTTATGTGTTTTTAGTTCATGCTGCCTCTCTTTACATGTATGCGAGAAGCATAGGATCTACCGACAGGTTTCTAAATGTCTCATTCACAGATGTATCAAAGACAGTGCCGTCCTTAAGGGATTTCATCAAAGGATTTGCAGTCGGATATGTTATTTACGATGCTATGTTTTACTGTGTTCATCGTTTATTGCACACCAAGTGGTTGATGCGTACTATGCATCACTTTCATCACTCGTTTAAGGAGGAAGTGCCATGGGCCTTTTTTTATGTCCATCCTGTGGAGTACGTTTCCGTCGTTTTTGGCATTGCGATCGGGCTGGCTGCCTTGGTCAGAGCGAACGTGCTGGGCCTTTTTTTGGAATCGGGGTGTTCATGTTTATTTCTCAAAAGATTCATACTGGATATGGACTCCCGGGTTTGATGTGGCATGATGGTCACCATGCGAAGTGGGGGACGAACTATGGAGCGATAGGTTTGGCGGACTACTTGGGTGGCACACTGCTGCTTAAGAAAGGTTGGTTAACAAACTTCCTATCCATGCTCAAGAGTAGCTAACTGATCTTATCTTATAGCTGTCAAATCGGCTGAAAAGGGAGAATGAAACTTACACCTCAATTCGAAGGTAGGGTGTAACTTTTTCCTTGGTTCACATGGTGTCTTCTTCCAGAGGGATCGGGGCCGCTGTTTGCTGTGTTGGGACCAGCGGATGTTGAAGTCCAGATAAGGTGCAGGAATCACAATGTTTCTGTTGGCTGGGGACCTCTTTCAACAATTGGTCCAATGCAGGCAGCCTAAGATAAAAGGGAGATTGGGATTGACAAAGTCCATCAAAAAAGTTAAGTGGATCATCAGCTTAGGCAATGAAATTGAGAGCCAAATGAGATCGAACTTTCAGTCACTTTTGAATGTGCCTTTTGATCAAGACGCCCCAAAGCTATTAGCTCTTTCAATTTCTGAAATCGCATGTATTTTGGCCGTCTTTCGGCCTGCCCTTGTGGAAGCCCAAAGACGCTTCGTGTCCCTCCCTTGCAGCAATCCCCGTTTCCGGGCAGCTGGGTGTCTTTCCCGATCACTGGCTTTGGATCATCCTCACCGACACACTACCGCTCTTACACAGGACTGACTACTGCTTACAAATAATCTCAGAAATTAAAGTAATGCATTACTAGAGCTGATATCTTTGTAATACCACTTGGTTTAGGACTGTTATTTATGTGTATCTTTTAGTCGGCTTTTTCTGTTCATTACACATTGGAATCCACTTCTTGAACTGTATAGATAAAGAAACGTCCTACTACTATAACAAGGGCTTAATGTAATTTGGTTCTAGGCCGTGCATGACATCCTGTTATCAAGGATGTCCGACATCTGACGTGGCGACATCCCACCGAGATCATCGTTCGCTCCGTCAGCCCTACGATCGAGATCGTCAAAGCCTGAAATGAGCCAAGCTGGAAAGCCGTGCTCCAAATCTGCCGCCCAGGAATGTAAGCGTAGCCCTCTTTCGCCGTCGTTGCTAATTTGCTTGTCCAGTCTAGTCCAGCCCAAGGCCCTTGATGAATTTCCAGTTCCATATATTGGACCACCCTCTTTCAGGGTCTTTCCCGACCCGAATTCTGGTTCTTCGCTTCGTCGTACTTTTTTGAGCTGTTTTCTCACGCCTAGCATGGTTCATATCACTTGTGCTGCGTAAAGAGCCCTTGCAGCCTACGGCGCGGCCGTTGGCTTGCGCAGAGATTACTTGATTATTGCCCTAGACGCTCATAGTACTAGTAGTGCGACTGCCCTCGCCTAGCCTCGCAGGATCCCACTTATGCTTGCCTATGCACCACTGCTGGTCACTATTCAAGATCTCACCATACTCATACACATCAACCTTGTGTTCCCAAAACGACCTTCTAAGTTCCTCAATCTTTGCCTGATCCCTCTCCCTCCAGATCCAGATTCGTTGCAGAATTTCCACATAGAGCTTTGGGCGCCGGGTTTTCTTGACAGAAACAAGAAGCGCGACGACTTTCTCCTCTCTGACTTCCTCTCTCGAGCAGATGATGGCGAGCCCGTCCATCTTGGGCATAGATTCTGTCTTGTCGTCGCATGGCTGGACGCAGTACCATTCCAGGAGTAGGATGTCGCTGGGAAAGGCGAAGTTATTCTCAACGACATGGTGCCTGCGGTTTTCAGACGAGCGAAGCAGGAAGCCTGGGTACCGAACGAGCAACCCATTCAAGGTCAACTCGGCCGCGGTCGTGTGAGTAAAGATGGGCTCGTCAGGGTCCACGTTTTGCCCAACCATCCAAGTAGAGGGAGCCCACGCGAAGCCCTCGACAGCCAGTCGTTTTCCTGGCACGAAGATGATACCAGGAGGTATCGAATTCGGGTACGCGTCATACAAAGATTCCAGGAAGCTTCTCATTCTCCTATCGAGATTATCCCGGCATCTGTCCTCAGCCTCGTCTCCGCAACGCGAGCCACAGGAGCCGTGATCAAAGTCGTCGGGGAAGTCAACTTCAACCTCGAATAGAGTAGCCAAAGCTTGCGTCTCGTGGACCACTAAGCTTGTTGTACGCCATTGCACGGCTTCCCAGACAGACGCAAGCAGTACGCTGTCATAAAGCGGCGCGCCGTAGATCCTTTTCTGCCTTTGCCAGCCGAGCAATCGGTCAAAGTACTTGCGGGCCTTTTGCGCCATCATTGAGTCCGCGAGGGTGTGACTTGTAAAGAAGTTGCCCTCTAGCTGATCCATATCCACAAGTTCATTCTTGTCGAAGCGGAAGATCAGCTTCTTGCTTAGATATGCCTCCTGCAGAGTCCATAGCCTGCTTATCCAACGGCTTGTGAAGACCTTCATGGCTGTTTCTGCGTACGAGTTTCCGGCCTCTGTCTTGCCGAGACCCGAGTCGATAACCACCATGAAGTCGGCGTTGGTGTACGCATGGTGCATTGTCTTGATTGCTCGTTTCCGTTGAATTGGATTGTTAACGGGGATAGTCAAGGTGTCGATCCAAAATGGAAGCGCCGCATCTGGCCCCTTTCGACCAAGTAGATGCTGTACATCCAGAAACAGCTGGTTGAAGAATTCGAGCACACATTTGTGAATTTTGTTCTCGTGCGGGTTGCCATATCCGTCTGCCCAGACGTGAGAGATAATGGCGTACCTTGTCCCTGGCTCGAATTCCATAATCTCAATATTGCCCGATGAAGCACAGTACTTGACCAGTGGAATCTTGCCCCGTTCAATGACATCAGCCAGCTTATTCTGATCAGGACCAACAAGATCTTCATTCCCTTGAAGGTCGCAGGTGTCGCTGTGTGCCTGGTTGTATGCCTTGTGATCGACATCCCAACCTTGAGTGGACGTCTGTGGAGACATTGAGGCCGTCAACCGGAGAGCATACAGTTGCGACGTTGCGTGGCCGCTGAGTGAACCATGAAGCATCCGGGTCGTTTCTGGGCTCCATCTCTCTTGCATTGTTTTTAGCACTGCAGAAGTCTGGCCCCAGCCTCTGTTCCCATCGATATTCCACCCTCGAATCCGTATCTCCTTTAGCTCCAAGAGCATTCTGGTTGTATAACTTGTGAGCATCTCGCCCAACACCATCAGAGCTAGAGGAATATCTTTGTTCCACGGATCTCGAGGAACGTCGGCCACTTCGTCAACGGAGCATATCTCAGTTACCAGAGATCGAGCCTCTGTCAGGACCAGCTGCACTCGTGCCAAACGCCCCGTCCTGCCACTTGGAGTTTCTACTTCTCGCTTCCTCCATTTCTCGATTTGGCTGGCCACTTTGACTTTGTCGATTTTGCCCCGTGTCTGCAGGTGCTGCAAGGAACCAAGCTCTTCACCTAAAACTTCCTTCAATAAGCCGAAGAAAAGCCACGTCCGCAGAAAGGAGGCAATATCGCTCATTCGTCCCGTTTGGCCTGTGTTGTCGCGGAAGCTGTACCAAGGTAGGATTCTTTCCTTCCATTCTATTGCGAAGTCATGAAAGCCGAACTCAGAATACTCAGGATCGGGATAGCCGATGTCACCTATCTCGTCCCAGTCAAGTGGGTTCTCAATGGCAGACATAGGAATGGTGTTCTTGGAGAGCTAAATGATGTTTGCGAAGGCTTTGCTACCCGGTTGATAGCTGGCTACGGTCAAGCGGGGTTAAGCTGACGGGAGAATAGCACACTAGCACCCTATTGGTTATCTTGTCAATCGGCTGCGGCGGGTCTTTCAGCCTCGATGATCTGACATGACACGGTTGGAGTTGCCAGGTATTGGTTGCGAGCGAGTCAAGGATTTGGGAAATAGCACAGTAAATAGGATCTGTCAAAAGAAGCAGTAAGTTAAGCAGACATACTCAAAAATACACTAAAAAGAACTCTCATTTCGCACGTTATCATCCCTAAGTCTCAATCTCGTCTTTCATATCCGAAGGGTCACCCATCTTGGCTCTCTCAAGCTGCTCAGAAATATAACTGGAAATGTAAGCATCGGTCTTTGGCTTTTCTGTATCATCTCCAGTTCCAGCTCCGCCTTCCTCATTGCCACTGCGGGCTTGGTCACTAACAACGGTTCGTGTAGACAACAACCGCGTATTGTGACGTCCGAATCCCTCATCGAGAAACACCGTCATACCCACGCTTGGTGTGCGAGGAGTCTGGGGTAGCCGGCAAAGCACTCTATTATTGTCAAGTTAGGCGGTTATCCTCCGGCTTATCCTCAAAGAATTTACTCACCCCGTGTCATGGATCATCCTGGCGATGAGACTGGATGACCCACAGTGATGACTGGCTCCCAGCCCGCGCCCCGTATCGCCGTCGAAAAACTCATGGAAGGAAACACAATCTTTCCAGTGTTCGTCCATGTCCAGCATGTCATTCCCAGCATTGATTGCGCGTCTGCCGTCATCTGCTCTTGCGAAGAGGTGCTGCTGCCGATGCTGCAGCTCTTGGGCAACTTGGCCAAGGTGCATATAATCTCCTGATCCTGTTGGGCATTCGACCTGGAACTGCGGACCATAAAAGAGATAGAAACGCTGTAAAGACTCGACAAGTAGAAAATTGACCGACACCCAGACCGGGCCTCGCCAGTTAGTGTTGCCATCAGACTCCCCCGGTTGGTAGCCGACTTCAAACTGCCTCCCATTGGATTCCACGCAGTAGGGATGGTACTTGTGATGCTTTGAGAGAGAGCGGACACCGTACTCCGAAAAGAACTCATCTTCATCCAGAAGCCTTTTTAGAATGCGCTCCAGGCGATCCTTACTAGCCAAAGCGCATAAAAGTCGGTTACCTTTTCCACGCTTCCTAATACTAGCAGTGTTTCGCTCAGCGAGATCTGCGCGGTTCTCTATGAACCAATCCAATCTTTTCTTAAACCAAGGGAGCTTGTCAGTTACCTCGGGTTCCACGGTCAACGTAGCCAAAAGAGGAATAAGGCCAACAAGCGACCTGACACGCAGTTGTCGATTCCTGCGGTTCCCCCAGGAGATTGCATCATAATAGAAACCGTCCTCGACATTCCAGAGGTTCTCCATGGCGTCACTGATGAGGATAAAATGCTCAAAGAATTTAGCAGCAAGTCGCTCATAGTTCCGACGGTGCTTGGCGAGTTCTAGGGCAATGTTCATCATCGACAAGCAGTAGAATGCCATCCATCCAGTACTGTCTGCTTGCTCTAGAACAGCAGCTCCACCAGTTGGTAGAGGAGCAGATCGATCGAAGGGGCCGATGTTATCTAGCCCCAGGAAGCCACCTTCAAATATGTTCTTCCCTTGGGTATCTTTTCTATTCACCCACCAAGTGAAGTTAAGCAGAAGCTTTTGGAACACGTTTTCGAGGAATTCCAAGTCTTGACGACCGTAAAGCTTCCGTTCTATCTTAAAGACACGGAATGCAGCCCACGCGAGGACAGGAGGGTCAACTTCGTCGAAGTTACAGTCGTTGGCTGGAATTTGCCCACTCGGTTGCATGTAGTTTTCCCTGGTCAGGAGGTCCAGTTGGTATTTTGCGAAATCTGGATCCACCATGGCCATGCTGACACAATCAAACGCCGAGTCCCAGGGATTCGTGGAGGGGTACTCCCATGAGTCTCTGACTGACAAGACATGGTCCCAGTGAATCTGCTTGCCTTGCTTGTTGTGGACGTTCTTTCGAATGAAAGGTGGTGAAGTCGGATCTCCCTCCGCCCACTGCTCCCAGTTGAAATAATAGTATTGCTTACACCAAAGGAGGCCAGAGAAAGCTTGACGTTGGATATTGCGTAGATCGTCCGACATCGGTAGCGGGCTGATGCGCCAATAGAACTCGTCGGCTTCTACCCTCCGAGACTCCATCACATCGTCAAATGCCTCCTCGTCCAAATAGGTTTGACATTCGCGCATTAGTTTGAAGCGAACCACAGCGCACTCTCCTGGTGCAACGCCGCCGTCCTCATCGAAAGCATACCAAGCAGCAAGTTTCGTCCCCGTCTGCTGCGGATTGATAGCTTCGAGATCTTTGTTGACAATATACCTGTGAAAGGCATCTTTTACAAAAGGTCCTTTGTTGGTGCCGAGTCCGAGTGCGTCAAAGTTGGTCTCGTTCTCTGTAAACAGCATCTGCGGCAACACATCATCCCCACTGTCTCCAACGCCAGGAGACGGGGAAAAGTTCAAGTACCGTTCGCCAATTCTTCCATGATGCACATGGGCGATGTTCTCTTCACTGATCTTGAGACACGGCTTTTTATCCGCGTTGGGGGTTTCTTCTGTCCACGCCCACGTATTGCGGAACCACGCTTGGGGAACGATATGCAGTGGTTTGCGCTCGCTGCCACGGTTCCAAGCGCAGACCCGGAAATGAAGTTCGTCTGGGTCGTCGGCGTCTTTTGCAAACTCAATGACGATATCCCAGTACGCATTGTTTTCGAAGACACCGGTGTCGAACAAGGAATACTCCCGTTCTTCCTTTGGGGCTCGACTGTTCTCAAGAAGCTTCAGGTATGGAAACTCTGTTTGCGGATATTTGTAGATGTATTTCATGTACGAATGCTATTACGGTCAGCGAATTTCTGCGGAGACGATAAGGTGGATGGACGTGCAGTGGGGACATTGTCCACATGGAAATGAGCTTCCTTGATTGACTCGCCATGATTCCCCTCTTCACTTGATATTCCGAAAAGCCGTTCTTTGAGGATGTCACTAATGTTGGTTAGAGGCCGAGATCTTCAGAACGCAGCGCTAAAGTTGTCTAACTCTTTACCATTCCAGAAACTGAACGCAATGTTAAGCCAGCCATGAGAATCGCAAACGCCAGCAATGCCGTCTTCTCCCCATCGGTAGGCTCGTTTGCGAGCATGGTCATGACTGAAATCTAGGAGCACGTTAGCTTACGTCGGCGAGCAAGGTTACTATTATCTACAAGTCCAAGGCTTTCCATCGGTTCTTAACAAATACAGCTAAGTTAGCACTCTTACTCCAAATCATACTTAGGCGGCTAGGCGACACGCACGAGTAGTCTTCCCGGGCTGCTTCATGTCAGCACCCTTATCGGTATTCAACTAACACTAGATTCTTAGCAAACTCACATGTAGCCCATTGCCTCTCTGCAACGTAAGGGCCCCATTTCTTCCAGTACTTTTTACGGTCGCGATCCTGCTTTAACCTATTTTCCTCTGCGCCAGCTTCATGCCCCTTGTTCATGGCCATTCTAACAGCTGGGGACTCGGAGGACTCTGTCTGGAATACCCTGGGAATATTATGTAGGGAAGAAGCTTAACTTGGTTACTGGGCTGATGCCTAACTTAATCCCTCAAGTGTACTCAAATCTCGTGATAGGGCAGCAGTGCAGCGGTGGGCAATTTCTCCGGCTCCGAAACCAATCAAGTCCCAGTCAGCGCTTATTACCACTATTCCTGTTAGGAAATCTTCAGTTTAAAACCTCTAATCATTTTTTTCTACGATTAGGCAACCAGAGACTAATAAGTCTATTCAACTCTTTCCGCCTACTCACTGGTTCAAGTTCGAAGACACGTGATCTGAGATCAGTCAAAGCTGCTAATAATCATTATCACATGTCAGCTAACATCCCATCGCACTGAGGATGGCAAACCTGGTCTAAAGCCGCATCAATGGAGTTGATTTTCCCGGACATGAGAGGTATCGAGTATAGTAAACACGACATCAGTCTGAAAGGACGTGCCAGGCAGAGGGGTCATGGAGGGTACAACGCTGCAGGCTTAATATGTCACGCATCCATCATGATACCAGCAATAGACTCCTTACCATCTCAGCCTCACCGCTCGCTCAGGGCAGGGAAACGGGTCCGAACGCTTTTCTGGTCATCGGGGGCTTAATTGCCAAATGGCAGAGTGTTTTCAGAAAGCCGACACGCGTTCTCTACTTGGTTCAACTTCGTAAGAATTGGGCAGTTCGCGATGGTTTTCGCCGTCATCCTTGAACATTTAGAGGCTCGAGTTTCCGACATCATTGTGATCCTCCTAGACGAGCCGACTAGAAGTGAGTGCCGGAAATTGACCTCAAGCCTGATCTTTTACCATGACCCGTCTCGACAGCGACCAACGTCGCGAATTCATCCATCACAAGGATGAAGTCTTTATTTCCGACTCGATCAAACATTAGGCTGCCTGATCTGAGACCGGACGGTCATACAGTGCACACAAGCCTGGAGATATACCGGAGGGGGCGAGTAGCGGCGTCAAGATGAAACAACGTTACATTTCACATTAAATGAAACGGCGCCAATAATTTGGCAGCTACCGGCCCATCTAACCACTGAGTCGGGATGGCTTGGGATGATCTGGCTTGATGGAATCCTAGTAAGGGGAGATCTTCTCCACTACTATAAGGATGATATTAAGGGGTGTTTTGGGTGAGTGCATAATTCATCAATCTGAGTTCTCAATGGACCGATTTGCTCGCTTGCCATCAACAACGGCGCACCCTTCCCCTCAGCTTTTGCGGCTTTAATGAAGCAACCTGGTCACTCCAGGCCTGGATTGGAATCAAGACCACGGCAATGACTAAGGCTTCGGGGAATGATCCGCCGGTGCTCATCTGGGGGTCAAACCGGATGAAACATGCAGACTCCGCTCTTTCATCAACTTGAACATTGCGGCTTGCATGCTCCGTGACGAACCGCGGTTCGCATCATTGCAAAACAAACAATGTAGTCAGCGACCGAGTGAGTGGCCCGGTTTCGGTATTGCGCAGGTGTTTGGGATTGGGAATGTGATATAAGTCACGTCGTCTCCCTCGACTCGATTTTAACCTCCCAAACTCAACACGTCTATCACTCCTTTGCAGTTTACGGCCACTATCGACGCTTCTAGCCGTCGTTCTCTTCTTTACGCCCTTGGCAGGATCCATTCGTTCATTCACAGTCCCGGAAAAGATTACTCAAAATGCATTTCTCCACTTCCGCAGCTTTCGCCGTGGCGACCCTGGCGACTCGGGCCGTGGCTTACAGGCTGCCTCAGGACTGGACTCACACTCCGCCGTCCTTCACGTTCGGATGGCCTCCCATCGGCACCCCGAGCCCGGAGCCGCAGCCGCAGACGCCTTCCGGGGCTGTGACGCCCATCTTCTCAACCATCGTCCCAGCCGTCCCAACAACCCTCATCAAACTGACGACTTCAACGGCGGTTGCCATCCAGACCACGAAGTCGGAGGAAGAGGCAGTGGTGACGACCACAGCCGCGGCCTCATCTTCGGACCTTACTGCGGACCAACAAGCCGCCCTCGATGCACACAACGCTGCCCGAACCGACGTCGGCGTTGATGCGCTGACGTGGGATGCCGACCTTGCTGCCAACGCCCAGGAATGGGCTACGCACCTCACCTCTGTCGGCACCTTGACGCACGCCGACCTCAGCGACCAGGGCGAGAACCTGTATATGCAGAGCGGCACCGACACGCCTTACGTCAATGCCACCAACATGTGGATTGAGGAGAAGTCGAGCTACAGCGGCCAGGCGATTGATGATAACTACGCGACTTACGGCCATTATAGTGAGTTGCCGCGGAAAACACAACCCCTAGAGAGGACGGGATGATGCTAACTCCTTCACAGCCCAAATTGTCTGGAGCTCCACCACCAAGGTCGGCATGGCTATTGCCACTGGCTCCAACGGCGACACATACGTCGTGGCTCGCTACTCGCCCCCTGGTAATTAGTAAGTGACGTCCTTGAATCGCACGTTGAGGATGCATCCGCTAACTCGCAATGTTAGCTTCGGCGAGAAGCCATACTGAACCTTGACCCAGAAAGCCCTAGTATGAGCGGGCCATCCCTGGGGATATTTCATCTGGGCAGCTGGCTGATCAGAGACCTTCGTATCTACTTCTTTCCAGATTTCAGCAGTAGAGTATTTAGAACTTTTACTTTAGCCGGAATACAAATTGTCATCTGAAGCAAATAAACGTCAGAGTGCCTGCGTAGCTGTTAGTACTAGCCCGCAACTACTGTTCGTTGATTCTCGGCAGTCCGTGGAGCTTAATCATGGTTAACTCAATCGACAACTAAGAGTCGTCCTACTAAGCACCAGCTGCTACCTAACCTCATATGCAAGGTAGCATCTTTATGGTGTGCGGTGTTCTTTTTCACCCGCTTTCCTCACTACACTACTTACGTCACACCACCTACGCCATACAAACGGTTTCCTTGGGGCTCGCTGACTCTGGTTCTCGCCCGTGCCCGCGGGTCGGGTTATATTGTCTTACCAAGTTCAACGCCGAGCGGGAGTCATGAATTCTCGAGGCTTTGGCCGGAGATTTGGTCGACCCATTCCTCATCTCATGGACCAACGACAAAGACGGCAGTCCAGACTACATTTATCGATTTACAAGTCTGCGCAGCGTGATATCGCAGATCCTCCAGGGGCCTTTGTCTTCTTCAGAGGCAGCGCAGGAATTGGAGTACCTTTTTAAGGAGCAATCGTCTAGTCTTCCGGTCCTGGATGACGGGCTTGCCGAACTTTTCATAGACGACTTGTTAGACCGCGCGCTGACATACGGGCGGATCAAAGCGGATAGTTTTCAGAGCACCTGGGCGGGCCTCGACATTGGCAATATAGATGTTGGAGGGACGGTCAAAGTGTCTGGGGGCATATTGCGTGTAATCAATAATTCAAAATGGGATGCCAAGGGGTTCTTGAGAAAGGCCGAACTAGCTTATAAGCAACGCGAGCTTGAAGAGGGTCAGTCAGGCTTGAATATGACGCTGTTCGTAGAGGCAGCCTTCACTCCCATAGGGTAGCTGCTGTTCAATTCTTTAAGCAAATCGAGTCTTCTTAAAAGATCTATTCAAGCACTTTTATAAGTTGCCGCGCTTTATATGTCCAAGACTAGACTATTTGATCTAAACGTTCATGAATAGAAGAAATCTACGTTGTTTTATGCTCCTTGGCATGTAATTAGTTGGTTTGCTCATAAGCTGGCTTTCCTCAATGTCTATTGCGACATCGTGTGTACAAATCCTGTGAGGAAAGGCTATCAGGCGCCGTTTAATTCGCTGTGAAAGCTAATCTAAGCGTCATTGGGAACACGGGACACAACGCAAGCTCATTCGAAGTCGTCATTTCCATCCTCAATGGGAACAACTCAAGCTCCAGGGCGTTTTCCGAGGGTAAAATGAACCCCTTAACCCACTTATGACTTAGCGTTGGCATGAGATATGCTAGATTTGGACGCCACTACGTACCTGGGCGTGACTGGCGCTGCGGAGGACTCAACCTCCGGATTCCTGGAAACATTTAGAATACGCGTGTACTCACGCTGCCGCGTGTCAATGGCATGCTTGGCGTCTTGAAAAGGCTTGGTTCAATATGTGGCGCTCAGTAGTGGCATTGGCCCAGTTCTCGATACGGCATATCAGCTCAATCTAGGCTGAGCTAGGTCTGTTAGCGCGACCCAGATTCACACCGCGACGAGTTAGTTCAAGCCACTGTCAAAGAAATGAAGACTATTGAAGCCCCTGGTCAGTGTGCCAATTTGAGATAGCACGATTGCTCTGTCAAATGCTGTGGTTACTTAAGGGGGACGCTTGGCCGGCTTGTTCAAAAGGAGGTGGGGTGATTTATGTTCTTGAAAGTAGGCTTTTGTCCTTCAATTTGTGCAAGCTCAAGCACCTCCTTTCTCCTCCGATCTTCATCGCTTCAGACATGTATTACCAGCAGATTCTCGCAGCCTTCCTTTCGCTTTTTGCCTTGGCATTAGCCTGGCAGCCGCCTTCATATAGCGGCTACACTCGAGTTTGGAAAGCAAATTTCATCGGGGCAGAATATTTGTTACCTAGCACCAGCAACTGGAATATCATCACTGGCGACAACAACTATAACAACGAGTCTCAGAGATATACCAGCAATCAACGCAACATCCGGCTAAGCGGTAGCGGTACCCTTCAGCTCATTCCGAGAAGAGATGCATCAGCCCCTCGCGGTTGGACGTCTGCTAGAATTGAGAGCAAATACACTCTGACGCCCGTCGCCGGCAAGATCACCCGGGTTGAATCCTCCCTCCGCCTAGCGGGCAATGCTGCATCGCACAAGCAAGCCATTTGGCCCGCCTTCTGGATACTTGGGGATTCTAATCGACATGGCACTCTCTGGCCGGCCTGTGGAGAAGTTGATGTTATGGAAAATATCAATGGGCAGAAGGTCGCTTCTGGTAGCGTGCACTGCGATGTGTCTCCCGGTGGAATTTGCAACGAAAACACAGGCATCAACGGACAAACAGCCCTTATCGACAACAAATATCACGTCTGGCGTGTGGATTTCAATCGAAAAAGCACGAACTTCAAGGAGCAGTCAATTACCTGGTACATAGACGGAAAGAAGTTTCACAGCGTCACTGGCTCAACAATTGGAAAGCTTAGTGTCTGGAAGACACTCTGCCAGAGCCCGCTTTACATCATCCTTAATGTTGCTGTCGGTGGCTACTGGGTATGTTATCTTTCCCTTTTGGGTGTGCGTAATATTTGATAAGTGCTAACAAATCTACTCTAGCCCGGCTATCCAAATGCAAAAACATATGGCGGGAAGGGTAGCATGATGGAGATTGGCTACGTTGCCCACTATGTGTCCAAGTAACCAAGTCAAGAGGATACTTCACGAATCCTGGACCCTTTTACGAGAGAGCTCTAGAGGGCTTCTCGGTGTTGGGGACATTGTTCTTGCCCTTTCGGTGATTACCTTAGTATGGTTGTTATCCTCTCTGTGTTGTCGTTATTGGTTTGGCGTCTGGCTATAGATATGGGGGCAACCTGACCCCTGGTACAACGTAATTGTACAACTTATATATTGTGAAACCTAAGTTCCTGAAACCGAAGGTGTATGTATGCTAAGCACTAAAAGACAGTCTGCCATCGAAGTCATAAACTTATCTCAGGCTTACAGAACTGGTCCGCTGCCGTGTTTT
This sequence comes from Neonectria neomacrospora, assembly GCA_013756995.1. Taxonomy (NCBI): domain Eukaryota; kingdom Fungi; phylum Ascomycota; class Sordariomycetes; order Hypocreales; family Nectriaceae; genus Neonectria; species Neonectria neomacrospora. The sequence goes on along the minus strand of JABSTB010000859.1, from coordinate 33,784 downwards.
TGGAATTGGCGAGCAAGAATTTGAGGAGCACACGACGTATTCGTCAAGCGAAACTGGTCCACTTACGGGTTGAGAAAGGCTGAGGCAAGTATTAGCTAGACCAAGAAGAAGAAGACAAGAGAAGGTGTCCATTTGCTCTAAGCCCCTGCTCTGATGGAACTCTGATTAACCCATGACAGAAGATCAAGAGATTACTCACAGTCCAGCCTAATATTAGCGTGACTATTCATATACTTACAGTAAAAGGTAAATTAACCGCCAAACTCGCAGTCAACCTGTGCTGTGGTAATTCCAATGAAGGAGAGTATTACAGGGAGAATAGAAAAAGAGAGATGCATGATGCAAAAGTGAGGTAAAGAAGCGAAGCCTGGAGAAAAGTTTGAGTCTTTGAATGAGGAATCTGTAGCTCAATAAGTTGAAAAGAAATATGGAAACACTTCGCTTATTTAGAAAATGATCCTTTATCCTTAGTTATTTCATCATTGATAGAGGCGGGTGGAGAAAGCATCACCTGACTTAATTCGCCCAGCTAATTATTATATTTGCACAGCGTGTGAAATAAAAATAATCTACAAGCCAAGGAGTCTGCGGATATCTTCACATAGAGCAAGATCGGCTCGTACCGAACATCTACTGTTCGAGCATTTGTCTCACAGCAAATTACCCCGAGACCACTTGGATTACATGTCGCACTTCTGTGGCCACATTTCCACCTAGTTAAGACCTGCTATGTAATTTAGTCAGCCTCCCAGGGAAGCGGTTACTGTAGCTTCCGATGCTTAGCCTACCTACATAGGACAAGAGATTACAATAACAGCAAAAGAATGCTTCTTAGTTTCACTAGTTTACCAAGTCTTCACCTATCAATCCGGACTTAAAATATGAACGTGCATTAAGAGTAAGACATACGCTAATTGTTAAAACAACATGGACCCCAGACACTACTCCAGTACCTTCCTTTCTCTTACGCAGTTATATAAAAAAAAACCGCTGGCTAAACGATTGTCTCGAGTTATAAAGGATGCTTAATTATCTTCCTTGGTCGCGCTTAGAAGAATATCGTGCGCGGCGCAGTAAGGCACACCGGGAATATTTTGCAAGACGTAACCAGGCTCTACGACTCCTGTTTCGTCATTGTCGAGGCTTTACGTTGTCCATCATTGGTTTAGGCTAGGACCGACAAGGGGGAGCAAGGGCCTCCCCATGCGGTATTTCGCTGATGACGACGAGAGCACTGTTTCGAGCAAGCCACACTGTATGTTCATTCTTAACTTACGACTTGGACGCCAAGCGTTTCCGCAATGCATAAGGTGACGAATACAATTCGACTAATTACCATAGAGATCTCTCTAAGGCTCTAAATTAGAGCCAAATCTGTGACGTGGCGGCATGGCTGCTATGTCTCGATGAAACCCAACAAAGGTAGAAACCCCGGGAACCCTGGCTACTGTTACCTTCGGAGGTGTCCATTTTACACCATTACGCGTCGTTTCGTCCCCATATTTGTAACTACCGGCAATTGAGGACGTCAGCCAGTGGGACGTGATGTATTAAGCATTACGCCTTGGCCCAGCCAGGTATGCGTAATTCCACCTCGAGTTGTCAATGCGCCAAGAAAAAAGTCAGTTGGAGAGGCATTTCTCGGAAAGATTGGCTACAAAAGACAGGATCGAGACGGAATATATTTTGGGCTTGTTCTACAATCACCTGTAGTTCACCAAAGCCTCTATCATCACTATTGCAGCCTCTGACCTCTTGATTCTCCTTTGATTTCCTCTCGTCTTGTCTCTGCATAAGAAAGCGTCGACAAAATGAAATTCGTAGCATTGTCCTTTTCGGAATCGCCTCATTTGGCGCCACTGCTCACCCCGAGCGACTCACGGCCGACATCGCCAAGAAAGAGGCTCGCTTGGTTGGAAGGAGCAGTAACAAGTGCGCAGCCGCAATCGAGAAGCGGCGAGCAGAGACACTCGCAAAACGGTCCAGCCGACTGCACGCACGTCGAGTGGAGAACGGATACATTGCAGGGGGGCTATCGGAGCGAAGCTTTTATACTACGATTCAAAACGACACCTGCGTCCTAGCTCCCGACACTATTTGGGGACCGTACGGGTAAGTCGAAATAGCGCGAAGGTTTTCCGGGGAAAAGCTAACGATTTGATAGCGTCGATGGAGAGATTGTCCGCACTGATCTCCGGGAGTCTCAGCAGGGTATCGACTTCTACCTCGACATCGGCGTTATCGACATCGAAACTTGCGATCCTCTCGAAGGGACTGCTCTGACAATTTGGAACTGCAATGCCACCGGGTCTTACTCGTCCTTTACCGGTATCGATCCTGATACCTCGGAACTGTTGGATGGATACACCAAGAAGAACGACGGAACGACAGACAATGAGACCTTTCTTCGAGGAATCCAAGTCACTGATTCCAACGGCATGATTGAATTCCTCACCAAGTTCCCAGGCTACTACGTCACTCGCACGACTCATATCCATGTTACGGGCCAAACAGACATTACCAATGGGACGTCGTATTCGAAGAGCAAGGTTCAGCATATCGGTCAACTCTTCTTCGATGAGGATTTGCTCAATCGTATTTATGCCATCAGCCCATACTCCGAGCACCTGTCGACACTGAACCGCACCACCAACAGCGAGGACAGGTTGTTTTCAACGGCCAGCTCGGAAGGTTACAGCGCCGTCATTAGTGTCAGTCAATTGGGAGATAACCTCGAGGATGGTCTTGTCGGCTATGTGAGTACTCGCGTCATGGTATTGCTTCAATGGTGATTAACACGGCATAGATCACGATTGGAATCAACTCTACAGCGGATGGTATCGCGGTAACGGGAGAGGCCGTAAACCCCCAGGGCTGGCTTCCTACTGTCAGTGTTGATTCCACCAAGTTCGCCGAGGCGACGAGCAAGGACAAGAAGTGAAGGCATGATGGCTTGCGACTGGAATAAGCTTTAGCGGTGGATGAAAATGATATCTCAGAAAATGCATTGACATATTCGCTGTCGAGATAGCAAGATTTGATCCTTATAAAGAGAGAGGCGTGAATGCCGCCCCACTAGAATTTTGAGGTAACAGTCTACCTACCGTAGCGTCCTTTTGTCCGAATTGCATCATCGGGCCGTCTGTAAAGATACCTAGGCGACAACGTGCAAGAGTGGTGGGCTGAGCCTGACTCGATCTAGTTGCGGCTTAGCTAGGATGCCAGGGGTTAAGGCGTGCCATGTGCCGGAATTCGTGCATGACCCTTGTTATCTAGCAAATGCTAAATTCTCGATCAGACATGATGGTGCCCTCTTTTCAACCAGACAACAACCCAGATTCAGCCTCGAAGAGCACGGCAGGCTGTGGCGTCCATGTCAAGTCACCCGCTTATGCCTCCCGGGTCAACATCGCCGGGTTTTCCGGACCAAGAAGGATTTGAGAAGCCAACTGCGCTCGCCTGTATCGAGTGCCGACGAAAGCATGTAAAGTGCGACGCTGCCGTGCCTGACTGCCAACGTTGCAAATCCTCGGGATTGCAGTGCCACTACCAGCCGTCCCGCCGTGGCCTGAAGAGACGGAATCCCTATCTTAAGCAGTCGCCACGATTGGGCTCGGATCCGAGAAGAATGCGACCGTTCGTGAGCCCCGGCGGCTTGCATCCCAACGTCGGCCGAAGCGAGCCTGAGCAGATTGTCTGGGATTCCGCAGATCCACAGGAAACCTTGACCGAGTTCCAGAGCCAGTTCAACGGCAGCCAAAGCAATTGGAGTCACCAGGATTTCGGATCGGTGCAGGACCACCGAGCCGATGGTCGCATTGTTCAGGCCTGCACTGTCGCCCCCGTTGATTTGGAGGATGAAATGGTGGAAGACGACGAGCTGTTTGTCAACCTATTCTACGCCAACTTCCATGTTGCCCACCCCTTCTTGGTTCCCCGGGGCCTCTACTTCTCACAATGCTACCCATCCTTTCTCCGGCTTGTGGTTCACTTGATCGGCTGCCACTTCTCGGGCACGGCCTGTAGTGAGACGTTGCAGATCAATGCTTCACGAGCCATCAAGAAAGCTCAGAATGATGGAAACCATCGGTTCGAACTGGTACAGGCCATGCTACTGTTCTCCATTGCCCTGCACGCGCGCAACGAATTTACCGAATCGGTGTCGACTTTGTCAAACGCCGTGTCTTTAGCAATCGAGATAGGCATGTACCGCAAAGACTTTTCTCGCATTAACGGCAGAGGATCTACCCTGCTCGAGGAAAGTCTAAGGAGGACGTGGTGGGAACTATATATCACCGACGGCTTTATGGCAGCCCTACAGCGCAGGACGAGCTTTCGTTCCTCGTCCATCGAAACAGACGTCCCACTTCCCTGCGACGAGGCACTTTATGTGGAAGGCTCATTTATGATGGAGCCCATGACGCTGTCTCAATTCGACTCAAGGATATATGCAGAAGAAGAGTTTCATTTTTCATCCTTCACCTACAGGATAGAGGCTGTTCGCATTTTAGCACGCGCTCTTGCCATAGCCTGGATCCATGATATCCACCGAGATCAAGTTGAGGCCATCGACAATGCTCTGGCTGCTTGGCCTCATTACTTGGATCTGGGAAAGACCGAACCTACCAATGCTTCTGGCCAAGTTGACGACATGCTGCTTCAGGCACAGATGCTGATACAATACACGACCATGTATTTACACTTCCCACGAAGCGATCTGGTCGGGTTGATTCCAACATCTACGGAGGTCATGCCCCAATCACATCTTCTCCCCGTTTACTCCAAATCGATGCATGGGGTCAAGGCTGTTGAGGCTTCGAAGCGACTCGGCAACCTCGCTGCATTTCAAGATTCAGTGGAGAAGCACACGCCTTTTTTCTTGAACGGCCTGCTTCTCAGTGGGATAGTGCAACTTTCCGACTGCTCGCTGCGGCCGTCCCGGTTCCAGCAGCAGTATCACGACCGTCTCCGGTTGAGCACCGGGGTTCTCAAAACCTTGGGTCCAGTATGGGCACTCGCACGGGGGACATGGAGAGCGCTGAACAATATGACGCTGGAGGCTCTCGCGAAGAGCAACTTGATGCCTGTACAAGCAACATCTCTTGGTGATAGTGCCATTGACGTGAGCATCGCGGCCACGGACCTTGGATTGATGGACCTTCCCTGGATGGAGCTTCCGACTTGGGCTACGGGGGATTGACCCAACTCCACTGACGGGGAAGCCGGGCGACGGGCCATGAGGCGGAGAATCACTTAGAGCAAGTACCGGTATTCAGTTCACATCTTGGCCCAATCTTTCTCGCCAGGTGAATGGGCTAGATGCACCTCAGTGGATCAACCACGCGACATTTCGGCAGCTCGTTGCCGCATTTTCACCACCTCGTCGGCGTCTAAGTGGGGCGGTGGATCTCACTGATGTCTAGGATGGGTTCTAGAAAGGGCGTGGTCCCTTGTTTTCCGTGCTGATAGGGTTTTACGATAAGCACACGACGAAATGTTTTCAAGGGAGAAATACCAAACGGCGGAGCCGAAAAGACTGGTGGTCTGGAACACTGACTGTCTCGCAGGAGTAGGACTGTTGAGAGTCGTGGAGTCAACCACCTCAAGCTTAACAGGCAACGGCAACCGCTATACAAATTTCTGTTCTTCCATCAATAATTATAGTAAAAAATTAATAAAGCTCGGTTGCTTAAGCCATCGCAGAAAACCCGGCGACCTGACGTTCTGTTTATTCTATCGCCGCCCGAACCTCGCAAGAGATGCCTCTTGCAAGTCACCCTTTAGATGTCAAAGTCGAGAGTTCGTGCTTCCACGTGTGTCACAGGTAACCCATAATTGGACCCCGGAGTGATGGGAGAAGGCGTCATGGACGCAGCATGTGTGCATGAACTGCATCCACTCCCGTGGCGTAAATAAGCCGATGTGAAGAACCAGTATCATGGATCGTGGCCCAGTCTTGAGGTTTGGCTTGAACCGATACCACTTACATCCTCGCATGCCAATTAGTGTGGGGGGTTGAAGAGAACTACTGGTTCTCGACTGATGACAGGACGGTTCTTGTCTCAATGGGGGTGCTAAACCTTCAGAGTCAATCAACCAAAAGCAACTGACTTCATCTACGTATTCTACCATAATCAATTTGAACAAGACGATCAAGAGCACACTATGTTCATCACGGACACCGACCGAGGCCGTTTACATTCGGATGAATGGGAGCATCTGAGCAAGATCCAAGGGACGGTCTGTGCATGATTTAGCGTGCGGCTCGGTGTCTACAACCAGGCTCGACAAAAAGACGCCGGTACCAACACGAATACCCATAATGCTAAGCCTAGATCGGATACCAGACGCCGGACGTGGGTTTTCTGTCGTATGCATCGCGAGATAGCAGCCAGGAACCGCTCCACCCAAGGCCCACGATTCAACTTAAGGCGGATGATGCCATCGCAGCTCGATATTGTGAACGCCGTAGAATGCTTCTTGCAACGACGCGTTAACACCAGATAGATGGAAAATGGCTAGGTTTAGTTCGTAAAGCCAGGAATATTAAACATGACTGAATCTCGCCGAGAAAACTGTGTTTCATCAAGTTCAATCATACTGTGACATCCTGGGCAGTCGTACGTCAGATCAGACGGACCCGCAACAACACCACAGCCTCACCAAGTAATTAGTCACATTCCGTGTCACAGCCATCATCCAAGATGAGCAACGAGAAGGAGCCAATTCCTGAAGTCGCCAGCGGGCGCTCCAGCAGCTCAATTCGAGGCCAAAAGATTATTTCCAGCAGGGCGGCCGATGAGACCCTCCAGCTCATGGAACAGCACGGGGCTGATGTTGGAGAGCTGACACCGGAGAAGCTGAAGAAGCTCAAGCGGAAGCTCTACTTTCATGTCCTTTTACTCGTCACCTTCATTGACTTCATGCTCTATGTACGTATTGGCTTTGGAAAGCGATTGGATGCATGTTCAGTGATGCTAATTGATTGTCTTTAGGTCGACAAATCCACATTGGGTCAAGCTACACTTTTGGGCCTGTTCAAAGACACAGGTCTCAACAACGCCGAATACAACAACTTGAACTCTTTGTTTTATACGGGTAAGACCTAATCGAGACTTACAAGTTGTTCTCTATCAGTTTCTAATTACGCAAAACAGGCTACATCATCGGCCAAATTCCAGGTCACTTTCTCATCCAGCGCCTGCACCTTCGCACTTACATCTCTGGGACGATTTTCACGTGGGCCTGCATTGTCTGCCTACATTGTGTTGCCAGTAGCTACAGCGCTCTTATTCCACTGCGATTCTTCCTTGGATTCGTTGAGTCATCGATGCTTCCTGCTCTCGAGATCACCATGAACATGTTCTTCACGCAGCAGGAGGTTCTCCACGTCCAGCCGATTTTCTACATCTCTTGTATCGGTTCGCCTATGTTCACTGGGCTCGTTTCGTATGGGCTACTCTTCAGCAAAGTCAGCGTCAGCCCATGGAAGTTCTTCATGATCAGCACTGGCGGAATGTCACTTATTCTGGCTGGAATCACTTGGTTTGCATTCCCAAACAACCCTGCTACGGCCTGGTTCCTCTCTACCGAGGAGAAGATCCACACAATCCAGCGCGTTCAAAACTCAACCAGAAGCTCTATTGAGCAGAAAACATTCAAGAGACATCAATTCGACGAGGCCCTGAGGGATCCTGTGTCTTGGCTATTTGCGGGTGCTGGGTTCACTCTGATGCTCGCAAACAACCTCGCTTATCAACAGAGTCTCTTGTTCCTCGACCTTGGTGTATCTGATCTTGGATCGACGTTGGTCTGGGTCGCATCTGGTGGTTTTGCTATCCTCGCTTGCATAGTGGCCTCGATTCTCATCCGTTATTTCCCTGGCTACAGTGCCTACTGGGCCGCACTTTGGTGTATCCCATGCATTGCCAGCAGTATCGGAATGGTGACGATCTCTTGGGATAAGACGATCCCCCTCTTGGCCTGTCTACTGCTCCCTCCCAACTGCTTTGCGCAAACTTGGATCATCTCACTTGGTTGGCTGTCGTCGAGCTGTGCCGGTCACACAAAGCGACTCACTCGCAACGCCATGTTTATGGTGCTCTACGGAATCTCGAACATCATCTCTCCCCAACTGTGGAAGGCTGGAGGTCCTCGCTACTATGGCGCCTGGATTACTCAAATTGTTATCAGCTTCACCATGACGCCGATTATCTTGATCACGATCAGATACATTCTATCCAAGCGAAACAAAGAGCGCCGACAGTGGATCGCAGAGCAAGCCGCCCTGGGAAATCATGGCGAGGGCTACGTAGAGCAGACTGACGGCAGTGGCGAGACGAACAAGGTCAAGGTGGATGTTGCCATGCTCGACTTGACTGATCTCGAGAACAAGTTTTTCCTTTACCCTCTTTGAAGTCACCGCACTTCTCAACTTTGAATGGACTACACTACAGCCTACGGTATGATGCAGACAGTTTAGAACATAGCTATCTTGATTCTATCAAGAATAAATAGATCTCTCATTCTTCAGATGTCAATTAATTCAACACTAGAGTTTGAAATGACGGATTCGACTCAACCCACTTCTGCAAGACTTTGCCCAGCCCAACACGCTTGTAAACGTCCTCACTCCCCGGTGTTCTTTCCACAAGCATCACGTTGAGGCTTGCTATCTGCGACCCCAAGACCACGTCGTTCCTGGTTTTATTAAACCTGTGTTCATCTTCTATGAGATTGGCGCCGTCGACATCGCGGTACGCCAAGCTCGAGCTCAAGTTCTCGGCCATGACGTCCCACGGTGATTTCCCTTCCGGTGTACTCGGGAACTCGGGGTGGCCTGGACACAGGGGCACATGGGTGATGCTATCGCCAGGCTCCCCGTCAACGTCCGGTGGACTACTGCCGCGGCACTCGCAACCAGCAAACCTACTCATGATTGACGCGTCTCTACCAAAGCACGAGACCCACGGCTTGTAGTTCAGCAAGCTCTTAGTCTCAGTTGAGAGGGCAATAAACTCATAGACACGACCCACCACGAACGCAGCCTGCAGCCAGTCGTCGCGCAGGTATACGATGCCGGCGGGCGCGTTGTCGACAAGCCCTCGGATGACGGCGGGGATACCAATACTCATGCTTCGTGTGTCAATGGAGACGAGGAGGTCGAGACGGAAGGATGACTTTTGAGTATGGACGAGGACCCGGCCGCTGGTGGAAGCGGTTTGGATGAGACGCGGCGGGAAAACATCGATAACCGAGAGGGAGCCAAGCGTCTCGTCCCAAAAGTCGATGTCCCTTGGCCAGCGCTGCTGAAGAGCCGCATTGAGTCCATTACGCGAGTGACGTTGAAGAGACTCGGGAGAGTCGCGTATAGAGTCTAGAATATTGTGGTCACTGCCGTTGCCTCTGGCCCAACTTTGGACACAACCTTGGAAGTACACAAGCGCGGCAGAGAGGGGGCTGGCTCGTCTCTGAGCGTTCTGGGCAGCCTGGCTTGGTCTATTCGAGTGACTGAAGTGGTCAGGCTCCGCGGCGGGCCGGAAAATTGTGAGACTCGGCCTATTTGTAAGGGCTTCGTCGCTCTCAACATTCTCAGGGACGAAAGCCCAGATCGCCACGGCTGAGATGGGTTCAACTGAGCCAGGGTCAGAGCGTGCGCGAGATGAAATTACCCCTGAAGCCGAGGTCCACGACCACGATGGGAATGCGGCGTGTGACTTCCTCTCAGGCTTGTATCCCTTAGCCTCATTCCACAGCAATGCCTCGTCAAAGTGCTCTTTCGGCATCCCCCACAGCGTCTCGTCGCCATACATAGAGAAAACCAGCCCCGAGAAGGCACGCAAGAAGTCATCTTTCGGGTGCTTGAGCAATCGGCCACTGTAGCGATATAACGCGTCCCAATAGCTCCCGCGCAAGTTCTGCAGCCTGGGTCGCGAGCCGGCTTGTTCGGCAAGACACTCGGAGAATTCCAAGGGGAAACCGGCTGACGAGTAGTACAACCCGGAGTGGGTGAAATACAGCAAACGGTTAGACATGACCTCTTCCTGAAAGGTCCAGCCGCGGCATGCCCACGGGGTCTCGGGGTAGAACCGCAGATTGGGTGCGCAAGCGAGCACGTTGAGCCTCCCAAGGACCAGCGACAATTGAGTCCATTTGCGTCGTGGCTCACCGACGCCAGGGAGGCCTGATTCGGCATCTCCATCGACTGCCACGATGGTGAAGGATGCGTTGTGGTAGATAGCACCCATCAAGTCCAGGAGGACCTTGATATTCGGATCATCCTGACACACGCAGAGCCTATCGACCCAGATGTAGCGCTGCCTCAGCTTCTTACATGCTTCTATAGCATCAGATATGGTCCGGGGAAGCACCACCGTCGAGAGGGTGCCGGGCTGCGCTAGCATACTCGTGTTGTCCGTTGTCGCCTGGGATCGGTCTTGTCTTTGCCCCCACATGTAGCTCAAGGTAGCATAGGGAGAGGATCTCAGCAATCTCACAACGCAGTCTTGCAAGACATCAATGACTTTCAGGCTGTCCGGGACTTCTCCCCTGTTGATGGGCTCGGATTCCTCCCAATACTCCTGGATTCCTGGAAGTGACTGCAGCGCTTCCTCGCCACTTGGTTTAGTTCCAAACGGAAACTGTGAAACGGACTCCCAATCGATCGTTGCACTGAGGAGTCGTGGTTTGTCATCACTGACATATGTATTAGGCGGTTGTGGTCTGACTTGGACCCCAACCGCGATGTTCTCTCCTCGCCCGTTTCTCCCCTCCAGCCTGAGATTCCAAGGCGTCCATCCTCCGATTCCTGGGTTTGCTCGCAGCATTAGAGGCCACTTGGGCGATGATTCTTCTAATAGCCAAGCGGTAAAGCGATAGTCACGTCGCCGCGCAGAGCCACTGATTTGCTCGGTCGTTTCCGCGGGAGATCATGCCAGAACGAACAAGTGACACATCCCAAGTCGAGGGATCCAAACGACCTGAGGATCAGCCACATCTGCCATGATACTAGATTGTCTTGCTGACAGCAACCCATGCAGTGCTCGAAGCGATGGTGGCTGCAAAATCTACAGAGCTTTCTGTCGCCCTCGTCGAGGCATGTTTGGCAGGCCGAGTGGAAGATTTCGTGGTGATGGTGGAGGGAGAGGCCAACATCGCGGCCCTCGACGTAGTGCCTTATGGGTTGTGCAGCGCAGAACTCACACGCTTGCTTCAAACCCTCACCGCCATCGTGGCCAACATGCGAGCTGCTAGTGACAGACATTCTTCGATGGGAGAGTGCCGAAAGGTACAGATCTTATTCGAACTGCCGAGAAACCCCGCGCCTTGCAGAATTTAACAAGGAAGCTGACTGATTGTAACATGGTTATTTTACAGGCGCACAAGGATACAAGAAACTCAGCAGAGGCTAGCCACCACATGCTCTCCAGGGCACCGAAGGCATCCATCGAAACATCACCGCTGTGTTCGCATCAGTCAATCCATTAGTGTTAAATCTTGGCATGGGCCGATCTTGATGAACTACTGCCTCATGGTGCTCGGAGAGGCGACTGCCGGGGCATGTCCCGACCCTAGCCGGGTGGAGCTATGAAAAAATATTCTGGTACCAGCGGACTCCAACGGCCGAGAAACATCATGTGTGCGTAAAAACATCGGGCCTTCAAACATCGGGCCTAAAAATATCATGTGTGGCCATGGTGTGAGCGGTAGCGCTCCGTAACCGGAACAGATGTGTCAACACCAACTAATTACTTGAACTTGTGCCAGGGTAACGAATTGACTTGTCGTGTCGTGAAGGCAAACCAGCATGGTACTTGGCGATACTGTGACTCGGAGCATTAGTTCTCAGACTCAGTGAGCCGCAGAGTACGTGAGGCTTTCTTGTTTTCAGACAACTTCCTTCAGTCTCTGTAGCAGCGTGGAGGTAGCCAGACAGCAGACAGTCACCTTTAGACGCACCGAATAACTACCCCCAACACCTCATTCTCTCGATTTAAACTGGCCATTGGTACTAATAGCTTAAAGCTCTAGAGCCATGTGGACGATTGTAAATAGAAGTGGCAAGGTTCGTGGTGGAGAGGTCCTCATTTAGCATTCCCAGAACAAAAATGACAAGTTGTGGGGCTAGATATTTTTCGACAACCCAAGGGCGTCTGGTTAGCACAGTCATTGTATAAGAAGAAGAATCTGACGGATTCTTCAAATAGACTCTCCAGATAATATCAGAGACTTCATCAAGCGCATCAAACCCAGCAACTTCTAATATGAACGAGTCCCCAACAATGGAATCCATTCCGGCTTCTGTGACTCCTGGAAAGACACCTAGCACGGGCATTGCTCCCGCTCAGGATGTCATTCAAGACCCAGAATCTGCGTCAAGCTCGACGCGGGGAGATGTTGAGACAGACCGAGGGGCCTGGCTATGTGTACTGGGGTCATTGTTGTTCCTCATTCCCTCCTTCGGTAAGTTGCCTTCCTCTCGGAGCGACACTCTGTTACTGATACTGGACTTTTAGGCTTCATGGCCTCGCTGGGAACGATCCAGTCCCATCTCAGCCTGAATCAGCTCAGTGACTATTCTGTGGGCGAAGTTGGATGGATCAGCGGAGTTTACCTCTTCCTTTCACTCATCTCCAACTTCCAGATTGGATCGATCCTAGATCGTTATGGACCTCGGGTTCTCAGTCTTGTAGGAGGAGTCTTAACCACCATCACATTCTTGCTCATGGCAGAGTGTAAGGCATACTGGCAGTTTATGCTCTGTTTTGGTGTCTTTGGCAGCATCGGCACTGGAATCGATGCCGTCACGGCCATCGGCGTTGTCGGCAAGATATTCATTCGTCGTCGTGGTCTAGCTGTCGGCATAGCAGTCATGGGAACGTCCATCGGGTCCGTCATTTTCCCCATCATGCTTCGATATACCCTTCCGAGCCTCGGATGGGCGTGGTCGATGAGGATTGTGGCCTTGGTCGTTGCATGTGTCACTTCACTTGGTGCACTCTGCTACCTCCCCTTTCCTCGCCTCGTTTCGACTCAACAAGACGAGAAGGCGCCAACACCCGCAGCTCTCAACTTGTCAGCTTTCCTATCCCCAGCGTTCGGTTTTGTTGCTGCGGGTGTCTTCATGGTCGAATTCGTCGTTTTTGGAATCGGTGGCTTGCTGCCAACAATCTCGACGGGAGCAGGCTTTTCTGCCGAGGATGGTTATACCCTGCTCTCCATTCTAGGAGCTTGTTCCTGCCTTGGACGATTCACACTCGGCCTTGTCGGCCATCGACTTGGGCCTTTGAACTCGATGCTCATCGTCATGGTTCTTATCGTCGTCCTCATGGCAACTATCCTTATCCCATTCAGTACTACGTCGGCCCCAATGTTGTACGTCTTCTCTGCTCTATGGGGATTCTGTTCAGGATCATTCTACGCACTTTCTCCAGGTAAGTCGACATCGATTACAGTGGTTGATCAAACTAACAGAGTCTAGTATGCATTGGTAAAACATGTGAGGTTAAAGACTATGCAAGATATTATGGTAATGCTCATTTCTCTACTCAGTTACTGGTTGACTTTGCACTAATACGTTTATCAGGCTCTACGAACTCCGCCGTCGCCTTCGCGCTACTAATAGCCATCCCCTTAAGTGGCATCATGCTGGAAAGTCTGGGTGCACAGCCGTTGGCGTGTGTGTATCTGGCAATCGTCTTCCTTGCGGGTCTTTGTTTCTTTGCTGCGCGAGCGTTGCTCATCGGAAAGCTGGTTGACTTCCGCACGAAGACGTAACCTCGCCTCATTATGGATTTTGCGGTGTTATCGGGGAAAATAATTTGAAGAAGGTCACTGCTGCGAGTGAAGAAAAGTTGGGCTAGTTTAATGGGAACATCAGGTCGTGGACCAAGCAACATAATAACAGACCCCTAGGGTGGGTATAATAGACCTTGAATCACGCTGCTTTTTCAGCCTTATTCGTCACCCGTCGCGAACTCGCCGGCCCATATCTTGTCACTGAGCGCCTTATTCGGGATGAAGAAGGGCTTAAGGTCAGCCCGCTTCTGCAAGAGGAGGTCAACAACCATTCGAGCAAAGACTGTCTCGCCAGCAGTGTTGAGATGCGTCTTGTCCCCGTCGCTAAGATCGTAGTACGTCGCGTTGTCCGAGCCAATGGCATTAACATAGTCGGTGCTCGCAATGTTCAAATCCAGCCACTTGATGCCGACCTCCTTGGCGGTTTCGATTGCTGCTTGGCGCCATTCCTCCAAGTTTTGGATGACGGCGCCCCCGCTGAAGCGACGGCGAGTCAACGAGGTGATGATAATCTATCATAATAATTTAGTTCATGGTGAATAGTAACAAGCAGGCAAGTAGACTTACCGGGGTGCCACCAGCCTTCGTGACGTCGGCACTGAGGCTTGTAAGATTGGACTTGTACTCGTCCAGAGTCATGACCTTTTGGTCGTTGTGGCCGAATTGAATAGTGACAATTGGGCTAAAGTTTGCCAGTTGGTCTTCGATGCCTTTCAGGACTGCATCCCATCGACCGTTCGCCTTGAAGGTGACAGTAGTCGCGCCGCTCTTGGCGGGATTGATGCCAGCTGCAGGTGCTTTCAGGTCTCGCAGGAATCCATCTCCCCAGCCCCCATTCACGGCGACAGTAGAATCTCCGGTAAGGATGAAGTATGGGGGCTTCTTGTCTCGAGACTGGGGAGCTGCCTGGACTTGGCTCACTACCGCTGCAGCGGTGAGAAGAGCTTGGAGGAACTTCATCTTGGGCTTAGTTGGGAAGTTATTGGCAAAGAATGTTGAGCTAAGGCGTAGACATGATTCACTTTGGGGGCGGTTCGTATCTCTATTTATCGTGAGTCCTACCCCAGATCCGCAATCTCATGCAGAATGCCTCGTCCCTCGCAGCCAACATCTGTATAAGCTCGGGCACTGCTTTAGCGAGGACGGTACGACCGAAAACAAAACGCACAATCCCTTGGTCCGAACCAGACTCGTTTCCACCAATGGCCGCCGCGCAGGACCTGGTCTATATAGCACCACGTACAAAACGTCATCAACCTTGTCGAGAAGGTGTGCTACTAGCTTCATTGTAAATTGGGACGACCTGAAAGGTTTCTCGGGGAATTATGCGCGGACTACCACTCAAGTTCCCTGGTTGGCAGAATTGAGCGTATCAATGAGTACGGATAATGTGGCTGTAGAGGAGCAAAGTACCCAATAAACTCGTACGTGTATATTTGGTCCGAGTGGACGACGATTGTCCAACCTCAAGTTGTTGCTTCACATCTTCCATCATCTTCGGGCCACGTGAGCTTGTTCCCGTTGAGCATCAAGACGGCATCCGTGACGAATACTCTCTAGTCTCCTTTGGTGTTTTCCGGGCTACATTCCCCGTTTTGCGAAGAGATTCGGCCGAGGCCCGGCTCGCGCTTCGGTGGGTTGTTCGCCCGAGGCAAAATCAAGACTATGCAAATGCATCGGGAAACTAACTCAAAAGAACCCTGAGTCCCAATGCAGCTCTCCTCCTACAAAGCAACGCGACCAAAAGAACTCTAAAGCTGAGCGCTTAATGCAGATCGTTGAAACTTTCCCCGCACTGATGCTCATTGACGGGATATTTCTGGTCTGCTCCGCAATAAGATGGCTTCTTGGCGGTGCACCTGCCTTGTACAGCTTGCAATTGACAGCTTTGAGCTCCGTGTGGACTATCTGCAGGCCAAAACAACGTGTCCATGACGTGTCATTGGCCGACTGTGGGTGTCATTTCGCCTGAAAGGTTGCACCCGCAGAGAATCTCAGCGGTGAATGGGGTATTTTGCCTCCGAGATGAGGGGTCACGTTGTCCATAGAGTTGGGCCAAGAGCTACAGCTGTTGGAAAAGGCAGATGGACTTGGACTTGGACATGGACGCGACCTTTTCAGGAGGCTCTTTTGAGACTCGAAGCCAGTTGCCTATTCCAGAACCTTGACATCGTACTCTATATCCGTCCTTATTATGTACTTTGCGCCCTTCCTTACTCCCGTCCCTTCATGCAGCAACGCTCCATTGGACTCGCCGTGTGGGAAGATGGCCACGGCTCCCATCACAGGCCGCACTGGGTATGCGTTGAGTGTGCCCTCCTGCGCCGCTGGCATAAAGAAGGTTGTTTCGCCGCCCTCAAACTCGTCATTCAGATACAGCAAGAAGGTGAACATGGAGCTCTGTTTCTTTCCTTCGGGCGAGACGTCGTAGACGTACTTGTCGTTGGGGAGGATCCCGGAGGGCGGCCACGCGCCGTCGATATGGCATCGGTACTCGGCGCCGGGGACGTATCTGTAGACACGGAAACGTCGGTTGATGCCTCGGGCTAGGCGGCCGTTCACGGAGGGGGGCACGAAGGGGGAGATGCGCGACCAGAGCATGTCGTGGAAAGTGGTGTCAACAACCCAGTAGAAGTTGTGCGCCAGAATGCTGACATCTCCGTCCTCGCGGAGGGGCGCGTCAGGCATGAAATTGACGGATTCGCCGGCAGCAATGATTGCCTTGCACTCGGCTGGAGAGAGGACATCCTTGGCCAGGCCGAGGCCGGGGACGGCGGGATGGGGAGTGTAGGTTATAGACGGGCCTTGGGGCGCGAGCGGGACGGCGTTCGGGGCGGAAGTGAAGAGGATGGCGGGATGGTGATTCGGAGGTTTTCGGAGGGCGCCGGGGGTTGTTTCGATGATGCGCAGAGCGGTAGAGGGCGAGGTCGGGGCCAAATCCAAGATGGACTTGTCCAAGACGGAGGCGTAGACTTGTTCCGGCGACGTCGAAGGGCGGAGGTCCCAGATTGACTGGAAGGCAATGGGAGAGGAAGAGTAGACGGCCTTCGGGTTGCTATCGATTGGGGTGCTGACTCGTAGGACGGCGTCGAGGACACGAAGGAGCTCCTTTTGCTTGGGGCTGCGCTCGACAGTGACATGGTCGACAGAGTCAGGCTGCGTCGAGAGGCCGCTGACGACGTCGAGATCGCGCACCCAGCGACACAGCGCTCCGATTTTCGGTTCTTCGCCTCGGATTCTCATCTCGGCGAGCAGGATCTTTGCGTCAAGATATTTCTCGTCGACGAGTGCGCCGGTGATTCGTGCGGTAAGGTTTGCGCCCTCGGCAGTGTTGACGCCGGTGGTGCAGGCCTGGCGGAAATCGTAGGCGGCGACTCGCAGGTCTTTGCATTGTTTCGACTTGATCAAGCTAGGGTATTGTGCGAGCGACACGAGAGTCTCAATGGTGATGTCGAGTTCCTCGTCCGAGACAATCGTCTTGAGATGTTTGGGCTCGAGAGCTGCGCCATCGGGAGGCGGCGTGAGGGCGCCGGCCTTTGGGAGTTTCTGAGGGAGGTCGACTTGGGCGTTTCGCTTGCGCTTGGAGGATTTGGTCTTGGCCATGATTGCAATTGACAGTGAGGGGACGATGATTGCAGGTTGAAGTTTGCAAGTGGGCGATTTTGGAGTTTTGGAAATAGCAGTATCGGCACATCCACACATCGTACGTCGCTGGTGGGGCAGATTCACAGGTGGCGTCCCGGAAGATTGAATTACCGGTCGATTCACCCCGCATTCTCTCTTCACAGAAAAGGTCTAGGGTATGGTATAGGACGATTAGATAAATGATCCAGGACAAGAGGTCGGCAAGTACTGGGAGATACTTGAGTAAGCTTTTAAGAACCAAGGTCCTCTTCTAGTTAATCATGATTCAATTCTAGTTTCATTAATCGCAGCAAGTCCGTACTTTAATAGTCAAACTGCCAGATTCAGGGACGCTCTCCACAAACAGGTCGCTCGTCTCCCCCATCAGCAAATGACAAAAACACAAGTCCAAGGCAGTGCCCCCTCACTACAAAACATAACGGAATTGAGGATTCTGGGGAAGATTAGTCTTTTTCTTTGAATCGGATATTTGAGAAGACCTACCTCAAAGTCTGTACGATCAACAACCTCCTCTACCGTCGTTGCTGCATCACCAACAGCAGCCGCCGCTTCATCTCGTTGCTTGTTGCGGGAAATCAACAGCAGACGCAACATAATGGCAACCACCATTTGCGTGCAAGAGCATGCGAGGATGACTATGCAGCCAGTCGGGTAAAGGGGCGACTCCTCCGCAAGGAATGCATGAGGGCCGATAATGTTACCAACACAATACGCTGTGAAGACAATGGCCGAGGCAGTGATGCGCTTGGTGTACCCTCCCAGGTTTGTCGCTGGCATCTGCAGAGCAAGAACCAGAGACGCGACAAAGGATCCAACAATATAGTATCCAAAGAGGACTCCAATCTTGTGGTGTTCCCGGTCGAGTTTCCACATCAGACACGTGCCAATGATGGTGGGAATCAGGTAGAGCGTCATGACGATTGTGCGCGAGTTGGGGAGCTTGGAAGCGAGGAATGTTCCCGAAAGGATCCAGAAGACCTGGAAGGCGCCCTGCGGAATGCCCAATGCAGTCGTGAGCAGCGGGTCCTTGACAAGACCTTTGATGATGAGCTTTCCGAAGTTGGCAATGCCGCCGTTGATGACCTCGTTCAAGAGCATGAAGAGAGTCAACAGCCACACCTGCGGGTCAAGAAACGCTTCTTTAATCTGGTACCACTTGATGGACTTGTTGAGAACGCCAGTTTGGGCGAGTTTCGCGCGTCCAATCAACAACGCTTTCTCTTCGAGGCTGAAGTTCCTGGCAGACATGATGCTATCTGGCAGGAATGCGAGCAGAACAAAGGCCCAGAGAATAGTGGCTGCACCGCATGTAAGGAAGACGGCCTTCCAAACAGGGAACGAGTCGATCTGGCCGATGCCATAGCTGAGAAGACCACCGATCATGGAGCCAAACCCATTGCAGCAGTAAAAAATGCCGGCTCTGAAAGGTTGCTCGGATCGAATGTACCTGTACGAAACAGCATCAGGTCAGTAAGGAAACGCAAGGTTGCAGTAAGGAAACACAAGGTTGTTGTCACAAGGTGCTCCACTAACCACATAGAAACCATCATCATGAAGCACGTCGTGATGGGTGCCTCGAAGAGACCCAGGAAGAATCGACAAGCAGCCAGGCCCCCAAAGTTGCTGCAAGCCGCCGTGAGCATCAGGACAGAACCCCACGAGAGGACGCAGCCAGCGACGACCTTGCCCATGAGTGTCTTCTGGGCGAGGTAGACCCAAGGATACTCGGCGCCGAGGTATGCAAAGTAGAATATGCTTGCAAACCACGAATATTGTCCCTGGGTGACGCTGGTGCTGGTAAACAGGTCAAACACAGCCGCGTAGGACATGGCCTGCTTGTCGATGTACTGCAGCACATAGGTTCCAGCCAACAGGGGCAGCACAATCAGATCTATCTTGCGAACGAGACGGCGGTTCTTCTCCTTGTCGTCGAGAAGCTCCTGGAGATATTCATTGCTGAAGTTGTGCTCCCGGAGGAATTCTTCGGCGGCATCGACGCTGTCGATCTCGCCAAGGGCGATTGACTCGGCCTTTGCGGCGTAGGTTTCGTTCTTCTCGGGGTCTGTCCCGCCCTTGTAGTCTGCTTCAGTTCCCATCTTGGCTGGCTGACGGAATATGGCAGGCAGGGTGAGAGTTGGGACTTGGAAGTCGGCTGAATGTCAAGTGTTTCGGCG
Source organism: Neonectria neomacrospora (assembly GCA_013756995.1). NCBI lineage: Eukaryota > Fungi > Ascomycota > Sordariomycetes > Hypocreales > Nectriaceae > Neonectria > Neonectria neomacrospora. The sequence goes on along the minus strand of JABSTB010000859.1, from coordinate 14,168 downwards.
AGGGCGGCAAGCGAGATGGATTCATCCAAGTGAGGAGCCCATTCCCGCGATATTTAAGCCCGGCCAGCGAAACGGCGATCACCAACAGCCGAGTCATGGCCTATCTTGGAAATGCAAGCATCGAGATACGCCAGGGGTTGACGTGCAGGGGGGTATAATAAAGGGCCATAACTATTTCACAACTCATCTTATGCACCCGAGATATGCTGGCGTGGGGTATGAGAATCATGGCCGGCCCGGTGCTAGAAATAGGATACTATCACTAACAGCCCAGTTACTATCAGTGTCGATAACTATTGCCTTTTCTTAGCAATTCGCCACCTGCGAGTCAAGACCGAGATAGCGAGCATCGTCACCCGATGATCGGGTCCCAGATCTGTCCCCGGTGGACTACCAACCCGGCCGGTAGATTTAGCGCCGCGCCTTTCTCCAGAGAGATAAAGCTGGGGAGCATCGGTCGACAATGAGCCCACGGACCACGGCCCCTCTCTCTTATCTCGGCTGTAACCCCGCATCTTTGGCCCCGACTCCCTTGAGATACTGGCTGTATGTGTGCTTAAAGAGTCTTGGGCCAACTATCGAATTTCCGTCACATATCTGTCTCCGGCTGCCCAATCACAATCATGGCTGCAACAACAGAACCCGAGCGCCCTACTGTCAAGCTGGCCCAGGGGACCGTGGTTGGTCTCACTCTTAGCGATAACCTCCCGCGTCCCGTCCAGGCATTCCGTGGCATCCCATATGCGCTCCCGCCGACCGGGGACCGCAGGTTCCGCCCTGCCGTCAAAGTTGAGCCATCTACTGATGTCATTGACGCGGTTGCATACGGGCCGTCAGGGCCAGGGAAGCAACTTCTTCCTGGAGGGCCGCCCATCGTATACAGCGAGGATTGCCTAACTGCAAATGTATTCAAGCAGCCACCAAAAGGCTCCGAGGCTAGTAAGCCCCTGCCGGTGGCCGTTTATATCCACGGAGGAGCCTTCAACCGTGGCACTGCCTCGATGCACAACACTGCATCCATGGTTGCGTGGTCCGAGGAGCCATTTGTTGCGGTTTCGTTCAACTACCGCATCGGAGCTCTCGGCTTCTTGCCATCTTCGGCGAGCGCCAAGGAGGGCATTCTAAACCTCGGTCTGAGGGATCAGATCGTCTTGTTCGAATGGGTACAAGAGAACATCCACCTTTTCGGTGGTGATCCAGCCAATGTCACCTTAATCGGCCTATCTGCTGGAGCGCATTCTGTAAGCACTTCTACTGCACGCACAACTTGAAACCAAGTAGCTGACCAACGCTTGAGATCGGTCACCACATGATGCATTTCGAAGAAAACCGCCGTCCTCTGTTCAACAAGGTTGTCATCGAATCTGGCGCACCGACTTCACGCGCTGTCCGACCCTACGATGCACCAATCCACGAACAGCAATTCAGGGATTTCCTAAAAGAGACTGGCTGTCCTAACAACATCTCACATGAAGAAATCTTCTCTTATCTGAGGGCTCAACCCACTGACAAGATCACTGCCGCCCAGACCACCGTCTTCGACAAATACAACCCGTCGCTTCGGTGGGCATTTCAGCCAGTCATCGACGGCCAAATCATTGCGCGGCCACCCCTGGAGACATGGCGTCAGGGCAAGTGGCACAAGGTCCCCATCATGACCGGCTTCACCAGGAACGAGGGCTCTCTCTACGTCAACAAGCAGCTATCCGAGTCTTCAGGGTTTCTTGAGTTCTTCTCTGAGCTTCTCCCTCTCCTTTCCTCCGAAGACATCCAAACAATCGACAAGTTGTACCCCGACCCTGCAACACATACCGACTCGCCATACAAGGAAACCAGAGACGGAGTCGGCGCTCAATACAAACGCATAGAGAGGGCATACGGCCATTACGCTTACGTGGCTCCAGTCCGACAGACCGCTGAGTTTGCCGTAGCTTCCACGTCTTTGCCCGTGTATGTATACCACTGGGCACAAAGAAGCTCAGTTCTAGATGGAGCTCGTCATGGCGACAATATGAGATACGAGGCGTGCGACCCTAAGGTGACTAGCATATCTCCCACACAGAAGACGCTGTGTAGGACCTTGAACGCGTACATAACTAGCTTCATTACCAAGGGCGATCCCAATGCCGTGCAGGGAGAAATGGCCGATCGACCCAAGTGGGAGACATATACCAAGGAAGAACCAAAGGCGATGGTCTTTGGAGAGAAAAATGAAGAGTTGATCGGAGGCGTCGCTGGTGCACCGTCGGAATTGGTTGCAGATGATTGGGGAAGAAAAGAGTCTGAATTCTGGTGGAGTAAGGTAGATATATCTCAACAGTAACCACGGGGCAGACGAGTTTCCCACCAGGCTGTGGGAAAGTGGACGAGAAAAAGAGCTGAGAGTCCTGTAAGTAGATACAAAATTAGACCCAATCTGCCACAATATCAGTCGCGGTCCTCCATCTTAAGCACTCGCCCTCAAAGCCTCGACTTTACAACCCGCTTCCAATCATTAACAACGAAGGCTGGCGTGATGTCGGAGACTTTGACGCAGCCCGTCAGCGCCATTGTGCGCCTAAATTCCTCCATTAAGATGCGCATAGCAAGCTCGACGCCTTTTTGACCATTGTACTAATGAAATGCGTTAGCTCATGTGCTTTTAAATACACTGTCCCGCTTTCAAAGTCGAGTGTATCGTATCACCTACAGCAAGCCCCCAGAGAGACGGCCGAGACACCCAGACAAAATCTGCACCTAGTGCCAGAGCCTTCACAAAGTGTTAGCCACATATTTAGTACCTAGATCCGTCGGTCTCACCTTGAAAATATCGGTTCCTTTGCGGATTCCTCCGTCGACATGGACGGGCACCCGACCCCTCGCAGCGGCCACAATTTCGGGCAGCACTTCAGCTGTTGTGACCACTCCATCTAACTGCCTCCCGCCGTGGTTTGAGACAATAATTCCGTCCACTCCGTGTTTAATGGCTAATTCGGTATCCTCTCCGGTGAGAACTAGGATTGCATGCATGTTAGTTGACTAAAAGGCTTGACGAAGTGTTCAACGATGCACCAAGTCAGCAGCATACGATGCGAAACATACCTCCTTTTACAAAGATCTTCAACTGCGTGATAGATCGAAGCCAAGCGATGTGTTTATCCCATTCGAGACGGGAATCTGTAAAAACCAGGCGACGTCAATGCATCGCTCCGAGAAACGCGTGGCCATGTGCACTAACCGTTGAGATATCCACTTTGGTTTCCAGCTGCTGATGTCTTCGTTGTGCTTCCAGCTGCAGATTCGCCGGCTTTCTTGTTCTCCACATCCATGGGAAGCATGAAGCCCTCGCGGTCAAAGTTCTCGAACCAGACATCATCCGGAATGCGGAACCTGTTGCGGACCTCGTTTCTTCTCTTACCATGCACCGGTGCATCTAACGTGACGGCAAGCGCCTTGAAGCCAGCCTTCTCAGCTCTTCTTACCAGCTGTTCGGTGATTGTGTGGTCCCTGAAAATGTATAGTTGCATAACGTAAGGCACCTCCGGCGCTCGTGGTGCGATGATGTCTTCCAGAGTTGCCGTTGCAAATGTAGACACTCCCAAGGGCAAGCTCAAAGCTGCGGCAGCCTTGGAAGTCGCCACTTCTCCTTCGGGGTGACAGAGCTTTTGCATCGAGGCTGGCCCTATGGAGAAAGGATATGGAACCTAGACGAAGAGACAGATTTAGTCCACGATCCTGAGACGTTTGATGTCGTGTAGCCACGCAAGAAATGTTCGTACCGATGACCCCAATAGCACAGTAGAGGTATCTATCAACTCAACATTACGCATCACCCGCGGTCGAATGCGATACTGAGACCAGGCCTCCTCGTTTTCTTTCACCGTCTGGCAATCATCTGCCCCTTCGTTGACAAAGCCTGCATACGCGAGACAACAACTTGCTTAGCATGGAAAGAACCCCAAAAAGCCGCGTGAGACATACCTCGGACCATTTTGCTCATTTTGAGCGACGCGGCAACCTCCAGGTCGCGAATGCACTGGATATCTAACGAAGCCATGTTGATAATTATCTAGCTTTTAGCCAAGAGACTTCGGCCAGACAAGCGGTTCGGTATCTGAGTAGAGATTGACTGGCTACGAGCGAACGACTTTCAATGCGGATCGTGGCACCCTTTTCGCAGTCACTGACCCTGTCGATGAAGACCCAAATCTCTGATGAAGGTGGCATTAAGCGGACAGAGAATCAGAAATGGGGATTCGGGGAAGTACGCTTTCGTGGCATCTTGGACCGAATTGAGTGGGTCTTTCGGTCGACATTCCTCCGAGACAAATGCTTCAGTCTAGTTGTCGAACGCCACCGTGGCAAAGCGGAACCGATTCATAGTTCCAGAGGCAGTCTCTATTATATCTCGACTAACTTTGAATTTCCAATGCTGGTGATATGGATTCTCTGGAGGCGCTTTGAAAAGACAATCCAGATAGTACCAAGGCATCTGTGGGCGATCTCGGATTTTAGCCTCTAGGCGGACCATTCAGACTGAGCGCGGAATTTGACCTCAGATATTGAGTTTAGGTTTCGAGTAGTTGTAGAATATGTAGAACCGTAGCATTTACTTCCATTACTATAGGCTTAAGGATAACAGCAGCTACGCGGCCTGTTAGAGTCTGCTTTAGCTCTAAACTGAGACCAATGGTTGACAACCTGACGAGCCGTATTCCATCATCGACTACGCGACACATGGCCTGACACAATTGAGGACTTGTAAGACTTGTGGAACTTGTGAGACTTCCTTAAATTAAGAAGTTATTCCATATAAGAACCTTGAGCAGTACAATGCTACGCTTCAAGCGTCACAAGCATCTCTCTGGTTGACGTTTCAGCTGGAACGTCAAATCCGAACAAAGAAAGTATCATATCATCAGATAACATAATCCAACCATATCAGGGATTATTCTCAATTAACAGCGATGCTGTACACATGGCACCGGCCGTGCTCAATGGTGCAATTAGTCAGTCGTTCTCAAAGTCGCTCGCAACGCCTGTACGCCCCAGAACCATTTATCACCCAACACAGAGGGTGATATTATAGCGCTTCATTATCATCTCAAAGCCATGAGGACCATACAAGTCTGGATTGTGGTCGATTTCATGCCAAAAGATTAGCAGTGCATTCAAAATACACTCAAGAGTGGGAAACTTGATCAAGGAGTCGGTCAAAGTCCTTGAGAGCCGCGCTCTCTGGGTTTCTAAGATCATGCAAGATCCAGAAACCAGAGAGGGCCACATGGAAGTCGTCCAAGTGTGCGCATCTGCGGGCAGGCTTTCGATGTTTTGCAAACACAGCTCAATACAGGGTTCAACTTTGGCAATGAGTCCTGTAGTAGGCGGTTGAGGGCCGTGGAACGCCGTATACAGGTATATGAGCAGTGATTGTTGGTATATCCGCCCAGCTAATTGGTAGCCCAAATTTGACTCATCTTCTTTTCCGCACCAGGACGTGATTTCTGACAGGAGTGTCGAATACGTGGCTTCGAGTTGAGTGGCGGAGTGCTGTTCTTCTCTCCAGCATTGTTGAGCTAGAGTATGGATACGGGGGATCAAGGCGAAAAGGAAATGTGCACGGCCAAACATGAAGCCATAGATGGGGCTGCCTTTATTAAGCATCGTTAACGAGTCGACGGTGCCTTTGTCTTCTAGGTTCCAATCGAGCGGCTTAAGGCCGAAGCCGAAGCCGATATGGGAGACAATGGCCAGGTACTGGTACTGCTCGATGAAAAATCCAAGGATGTCCTGGTCGTAGACTTTCCGGCGCTTTTGTATTTCCGAGATCATCCACTTGAGGGCACGGAGATGGTGATAGAGCGAGCCTTGGGTGTTGGCGTTGAGCACCTGCCAATGTCAGTGGGAAGTTGAGGATCTAGGGCATGGAATTTGCTGACCTCGTATTGGCATAGGGCTAGAGAGGTTGCGACGACTAAAATACGGTCCATGGTGGAGCAAGACTTCCATCTGGTAATAGCGTGTGTCAAACCCCGAAGGGCGACGACATAATGGTCCAACGACGAGTCGGTGGATGAGGAGTGAATGTACGAGACGTGGCACGAGCTAATGGCCAGGATAGCATGCTGCAACCCGTCGCAGCCCGCGGCCATGCGGACGTTATATGTTAGGTATGCGTTCTCAGGATAGACTCTGCTAGCCATCTGCAGCGAGGTGACATTCGCAAAGTGTTGAAACAAGAGACTATTCCGCTGGTTTCGAAACAGGGGAGGCAGGGCGGTAGGCTGGCGGATAACGACCGGAGCAAGGCATTCTTCCGAGTCTGAGTTGGCAGACACAGACTCGGACACCGGGATATCGGGGCTCGCGCCGGCCTGATCCCGGAGGCTGCTCGGCGACGGCCAGTGACAGAGCAGTTGATTACGGACGCAGCCAGCGCAAACGGGTTGGACCTCGTCGCACTTTTTATGGCGTCTGCGACAGGTAAAGCAGCCTGTTTTGGACCGGGGGGCGAGCACTGGCTGGCTGTTCCTCGGAGGCGCCATTCGATGAGAGGCCGAGGCGGAGATGGCTCGGGGGCCGAACAGTGGAAACTCACTAAACCAGGTTGCAGCCGACGATGCAGATGAGATGGAATAATGGACAGCGGCGACGAGAGGGAGCCACGACTCACAGGATGGGCTGATGCCGATTAGATAAACGCGACAGCGCTAGACGGGCAAGGGTTCGCAGATAACCGCGGGAGCACTATGCCTCTGTGGGAGACACGAAGCTGGAGATGGAATAATCTGGCCATTCACGCCACCTTGTCAAGCGTCAGGGTCCGCGCCATCGTCTCATCGGATCCACTCCAGCTCGGAACAGGGACTTGGGTGTTCTTGGATATCTTCGAGACGGGACTTCAAGTCGAAAGATATTCAACTTGAAAGGCAGCTATATATAAGGCATTGGATCTGCACAATGACCTCGACTTCTTTGTATCACTCATCACTCAGCACTCTCACCTCTCTCCGCATTCCCGCTTCGGCCTCCTTTACCCTTCACCACTTTGTCTCCTACAAGCAAACCACCCCGTACTCTGCAGCAATGGCCACCAAAACTGGAGAGCAGCTCTCGGAGAAGGTCCTCGAGCTTCTCAATATGGAGGAGCAATATGCCGTCGGCGCATTCGGTTCCCTCCCCGGCTTCATGGTGTCCGGCAAGGGCTCGACTCTTGTGGTATGTGACACTCGGCAGCTTCATCTCAGCCATGGCAATTGCCCATGCTAATCATCCTCCACTTCACCTGAACAGGATGTCGACGGCAAGGAGCTCATCGACTTCATCTGTATGTTCAGCGCAACCAACCTGGGCCACTGCCACCCCAAGCTTGTCAAGGCCGTGACCGATTCCGTGCAAACCAGTAAGCCTCGTCCACTCAATTGTTCAAGTCACTTCCGTCGCTGCAGCCTCCTCTAACCATTCGATTTGCAGTCACCCTCGCCAACATGTCCACCCATTCCGCCGAGTGGCCCTTGGTTGCCAAGGCGCTCTGCACCCGGCTCGGCTTCGACAAGGTCACCCCCATGTGCACCGGAGCTGAGGCTGCCGATACTGCTTGCAAGATCGCCCGGAAGTGGGGTATCACCCACAAGGGCATTCCTCCTGAGGATGTCCTTGTTCTTGGAACTTCCGAGAACTACCACGGCCTCACGGCCGGTGTCTGGCCCATCATGGAGCCGTTCGACCAGCATGGTGAACCCTTCTTCCTGCTGGCCTAAAGATGCATCCGCTGACCATAGATAGAGTACGGCGTTTTCAGCAAAAACATCACCAACGTCCACCCTGGCACTGGAAAGGTCCTCCGATACCTGCATGTCGAGGACTTCGAGGCTGTCCTGAGCGAATACCATGGCCGTGTAGCTGCTATTATCATGGAGTGTTTCCACGGCATGGCACCGTAAGTTGACATCCCTCCCATTCCCTTTTAGTAACTCCTCACTAATACCCCGCAGTACCTTTGAAGAGGAGCTCGAGTTTGTCAAGGGCGTTCGACAACTGTGCAAGAAATACAACGTTCTCTTCATCTCAGACGAGGTTCGCCAAGGCGCTGGAAAGACCGGAAAGTTCCTTAGCTCTGAGTGGATGGGCCCCGAGAACAAACCCGATATGGTCACCATGGGCAAATCGATCAGCGGGGGCGCCTACCCGGCCTCTTTTGTCCTCGGAAGCAACGAAGTCATGACCCTTGTCAAGCCTTACCAGTCAGCTAGCACCTTCGCCATGGCTCCTCAGGCCAATGCCGCCGTCCTCGCAACCTTGGGTGTCATCGACGAGGAGAATCTCATCGAGCGAGCCTTGACCATTCAAGCCAAGTGGAAGCAGGAGACCTCAACCTGGAAGCATCCCTTTATCAAGTATATCACATCACGAGGCGGAGACATGAATATTGTCCTCGACCAGTCCTACAAGGGTGTGACTGCTCGGCGCGTCGCCAGACTCGCTTACCAAAAGGGCGCATTGATGTACTCTCAGATGGACCGTGTTCGGCTTGGAGTTGCTCTCACTATCACCGACGAGGAGCTGGAGAAGGGTATGGCCATCCTAAGAGAGACTTTGGACGATATTCAATTGTACGCTGGTATCCCTGGATCTAACCACAAGGCGGACGCATAGTGTTTTAAGCATAGCAACTTTGTACAGTAGTTAACTTGAAATTCCAATTTAGCTCTTATTTAAAGGACCTTCACATAATGTTTCAGTCCTCAGAGCTAACCAAAGCGAGAAATAAGTGTAATTGAACGTGCTGCTGAAGAACTCACTTGCCTCAGAGTGAAACTGATCAGCTAATAATTAGCAGAACTTGGAAATTTTAGCATGCTACAACGCTTGTTTGCAGAACACGGGTTGTGACAATCAAGTAAGGCTCTTGCTAAAGCTTCCACGAAGAAAAGTATAATTACAGGTCATTATAGCTAAGACTGCGGCTCCCACAGGCCAGGTCTCAGATTCTTGTGTTTGATCCAGACAAGGTAATGATAGCTGATACTGTCACTGTCATTGATGATGTAGCGTAACTTAGCCATCTTATAAGCATTTCACTTCTCAACGGTGCCGCATCCTAAGGACTTTTAGGTTTCCAGCAGACAGATGTGCCAAATTTTCATCCCGCTTTTTCATCTTTTGTTAATGGGTTTGTGATAGTGATCCTGTGGGTAGACCATGGTTCTGGGTTGTGATGCTATTCTTGGATCACGGTTGAACGCGTGATCCTTTCTGGATTGGATGGAAATTGGAGGGGCGGACATGCCGCCACGTGCCTGAGGCGTAGACTGGGCCATGACAAATATGAAGAAAACGTTCGCAACGTGGATCGTCTTAACCAGGCCTGTCAAACCAACTCAGCTCATTTTAGCTGGGGTGTTTGCACTATTGATTAACTACTACTTTTTCAGAGTGGCGTTCAATATTCTGCCAACGCCAATCCGATAAAAGGACAATTCCGACAAAAACGATGGCGCTAATGCATAATGTATGCGCTAACAAGGGCCCACCTCGCGCCTGAATTCCGCCGTTATTCAAGGCTCATTCCGTTATATTTAAAGGAGGATTCCGCCAGACCCTCTCTCTGAAAAGAGTCGTCGGCGCAACCTCTGAGCCATCATGTCGCGGAAATATCTCGTGGCCCTTATTGCAGTCCTCCTCTGTCGGGAGGTCAGCGCAGGGCCATGCAAGCCGAGCCTTTCGTCTGATACAACAAGCGATGGCACTGAGACGTCGGCCGACTCATCAACTTCCAGCATCGTCGTTTCCGAATCGGCCACCCCGACTTCTGCTCTAACGGCCACAACTGCGACCTCTAGCGCTTCCATTGCAACTACAGAGTCGTCTTCCGAAACCACCATACTCAAAAGCACGGTTACGACAACCAGCGGCTCTGCTTCCACTACCCAGTCCTCTGTGACATCTGACTCGATCACAACCATTTCAACCTCCGACAGCAGTGCTTCATCTGTCGAGTCGTCTACTACTCTCACGACTGAGCAGGTTACATCAACTGCTGAAACAACCACAGAGTCAACATCCCAAGAGCCCACAACAAGCTCAACAACATCTGAGGAGCCAGAACCTACCAGTTTCGGTGTTGTCGTCAATGGCGGCTTCGAGGATAGATCGGAAAATGGTGAATACACTGGAGCGCCGTGGACGCTAGGTAAAGGTGTCACCCTGGTCAACGATCCCGTCTACGCTCATTCTGGGAAACGTTCTGTGTAAGAATCTCTTGCCTTCATCCGTACTCGACCGAGAGTTAATGGCCTATCTACAGTAAAATACAGCTGCCACCAGTCGACGGCACTGGTAGCGCGATATATGCTCTTGATCAGACCCTCTACGGCTTGAGCAGGACAACGAGATACGTTTTCGATTATTGGTGGACATTAACAGATCTTCAAAACTTCGGACCCAACGGCGGCGGAGTCCAGTTCACCACCTACGTTGGGGGTGTTGGCGTGGAGCTTACTGCCACCAGGCGTACATCACCGGCAAACCAATACACTCTCAGAAGAATCGGGATCTACGGCTCGGTCCTAACCCAGGGCAAGTTGTACTTTCGCCTCCAAGTGAGTAGTGGACAGACCGAGGTCAGGATAGACGACGTCAGTGTCACCGAGTACGATCCGCCATGTTCACTCATCAGCCCGCCTCCGGAGGGCCTCACGTGCGGTACTCCAGGCCTTGTGGGCACCCAAGCGGTCGCGTACGGCCGTTATCAACTGCTGTGGGGTCTCCCCTTCGAGGACTGCGCTCAAGAGTGCAAGTTGGACCCAGAGTGCAAGACACTTACCTATAATGGCGGGTTAGGTGCTGGATGGTGCGCTACTTTCTCTGGGACGAAGGAGGAGACTGGTTTTTCGGAAGATCCAATCCAGGGCTATAAGTACTATGACATGGGGTGTTGGACGTGTAAATAATGGGCGAGGGTCAGCGTGAAGTACCCTTGGCCAAGGCCACAGTGCGCAGGCCATGGCAGTCACTAAATCATATCCTCAATCAACCAAATAGATGTTGCAGGCAACAAGTATATCCTAGTATAGCCAGCGAATCGTAGACTTGCGGGGATCGAGAATACCGCCCTCTGGACATCTGCCACATAGAGTTCCGCATTCCCGCACTCGAACGAACTCTTTACAAGTGACATCACTCGATATTTGCAGCATTCAAACATGATAAAACCTGGAAACCATGCCGCTCGCTTCTGATAGTGTCTAAAAGGGAAACCCTGCATGTGCGATCTACCCTATCCCGCCATGCCTAGTATAAGCTCACCACTAGCAGGATGAAACATAAAGTAGCTAGTAGCGAGCTAGGGACAATATGAGATTAAGCATAAATATATAAAGTCTAATAAAAAGTAAAGAAATATTTTATTAGCTATTTTAAACAGCTTTTTTATTAATTGTATTTATTCTTTAAATAAAGTTAAAACCCAATTATCTATTCTACCAATATTTTAATATTTAATAATATTCCATTTTAAAGACATTATTAAGATTTCACTAAAATAAACAAAAGAGATATACTTACCATTTGTCTCTCTTTTTCACCTCGTATTAATACCGTTGAGTTCGCTGAGGCGATCCCACTTCCCCTGTCCTAGGTCTTGGCGAACCTCGTATTGCTTCGTACCTGGAGCTTAATTCCCATTAGAAGTAGTAACTCCGTGATCTGTCTTCATGCAACCCCCTGATACAATTTCCGACCAAAATAGATCTCGGCCAACCATACGATTCTACGCAGAAGGCACAGAAGATATGAGGCCGTATAAAGGACAAGAAAGACGCCTTTAGAGAATGAACGTTGCTGCCCTATCTACTCCCACTTAAGCTGCACCACACAGCCGTTCTTCGACACCATGCTCCTCTGTCATGTATGGGCCTGTTTAGCGGTGGCCGCTGCGGCACACATACCTCAGCACCGCCGCAGCTCAGAGAACAGTGTTCTAGCAGTCTCCTTGGCTGCCTCTTCCGGAAAGACAACCCAAATCGAGGCGACGATTACCAACGTCGGAACTGCAGACTTGAATCTACTTAAGCTGGGCACAATTCTGGATGACAGACCGGTGAAAAAGGTGACCGTGGTTTCTGAAAGTGGTACGAATATCATCATCCCAGATGCCGTATTTTCCTCGTCCTAACCGAAGCTTCAGGGAAGGAAGCCCTGTTCATGGGCATTGAGCTCAGCTTGTACCATGATCTCTTAAACCAGGAGCACTTCAAGAAGCTATCCGCCGGGTCCTCCATTACTCGGGTCATCGACGTCAGCACCATTTATGACTTCGAGCGGGGCACATACTCTGTTTTCGCTGAGGGAACTCTTCCTATTACATCTGGAGAGTCTACCAAGACGAAAGTATCGCAGTCTGCCGCGACCTATAAGTCTAACACCATCTCTATCACAATCAATGCGTCGTCAACCGCAAACGCAAAGAACTCCTGGTCGAAACGCACTATCCTCCAAACCAACTGCACAGCGGAGCAACATAAGGCAACCCTGGATGGAATACGGAACTGCGAGTCCCTTGCCCGAGCTGCCGCTGCGGATGCTGCAGATGTGACTTCGGCAAGGTTTGTAGAGTATTTCAAGTCCAACCAGACGAAAGACCGACAGCACGTCTCAGGCAGACTCCTAGCCGTTGCCGAGGAGTGTTCTTCCTCCAACAGCGGCGAGACTAGGGTCTTTTGCCAGGATCAATACGGGTACTGTGAGAGTGACGGTCCGCTTCTGGCTTACACGACCTGGGTCAACGGTTACGTCGTCATGTGCCCCTTGTTCTATGAGACACTGCCCCCGTTACCCGAACAGTGCCACAGGCAAGATCATGCCACAACGACCATCCACGAGATGACGCACGCCAGAGCTGTGTATCCGGAGGAGCCTGCGACAAACGACTACACCTACGGTTACGAGAATAGCACCGCTTTGGACCCCTTGTCGTGCTTATACAACGCTGACAACTACTCCCTGTATTCAAACGGTAAGCTACTCGAGCCGTTGCTCAAAACCCAAACTCACCAACATCAGCTTCAAGCATGCTAACTAGTTTTAGCTGTGTATCTCAAGTGCTAACTTCAGTTGTGCGAGATGCGAGATCTCTCCGAGTTGGGATGATTCGCCAACGTATTTGAACACCCAGCTGTTAGTGATAATACGGTTCTACAGATAAAGCAGTAGTCTAGACTAGAAGATAAATGGTTTAGGTAACACAAGTAGCTCTTACAAGTTGCAGCTGCAATTTAACCAAGAGCCCCATGGCTAGAGTTGATGATCCTGGCCAAGTAATCGCGATAAACATGTCGTAGATCTGGTTGTTGCTGTATAGAACAATCTTTTGCAGCAACTTTAAGCTGACCGGGTTGCATGATTCTCCCGGACATCACGAGAACGACAATTGCAACTAATTAGGCGACTGTTATTTTATATCCGAAACATGGACACGATTAGGCTTAGCCTACTGATACTTATAACAGTGGCAGGCTATCGAAACTAGAAGAACCAACCCTTCCCAAACGGTACCAACTGGTGCTAGTGGTACGCCATCCGCTACCCTCTACCCGCCACCTCAGCCTGGTTTCCTCGGTAGAAAATTCAACTCAGCCAAGCTAGCCTGAGACCCATTTACTCATGAAAGGCTTTGGCGCGCTTATTGACAAGTTCCTTCTTGAGTGTGCTCATGGCGAATGTTTTGCTATCCAGAAGACTTGTTCTATGGGTTCACACCTTTACGTTGACCTATACTCATGGGCGGCTCAAATCGATGCTCGTGGGGGGAACAGTCACACCGCAAGTGTGCAACTCTCACCAATTCGACTTAAGCGCCAGCCTTATTATGAAATTTCAGTCTCTAAATTTAGGAATTTCCGGGCGGCACGGCGCTTCTTGAGTGCGGAGAGTCCTGTTGGCCCCTTCTCAGACGGGCTGGCGGCAAGACTAATGCCACTCAGCAGCTCGTTGGCTACTTAAACGCCACATGCGCCTTTTGGTTTCGGACTGGACCAAGCGATGGGCGGCACAAGCTTATATCAGGTTGCCACTACTCTACTACTTAAACTCAAAATCAGCGCTCCTGTCTAAGAGAAGTTAGAGAACACAACCGCTAATTTACACATCTACTCATCTATTCATTGCTGATATCTACTTACCAATCACCC
>JABSTB010000857.1:0-14047 GCA_013756995.1 Neonectria neomacrospora | reverse complement strand
CTGCTGTGCTCTGCTGTGCTCTACTGTGCTTTGCTGCTCTCTGCGGTGTGGTGTGGATATTTTACTAGGTCAACCCATGCAGCCTGACTTGTTGCTGTCTGTACTAGCAGTATGTCGGTCGCTCCTTGGGCGTCTTGCCGCCGCAGCTATCACCGTAACTGTGGTGTTGAGTTGTTCGACTAAGCTGAGCGAACAGCCAGCCAGCCAGCTCGTGCTATCGTGCCGAGCCCTTTGGGTCATCGATGGAACGCCAGGTCTGGATTGAGCAGAGCCAAGCTCCCATTGGTGACCAGACGGAACGGCCAGGCGGCCGTGGTTCCCGTTTGGCCGAGCGAGAACGACGTAGCATGCATGCAGTGGGTTGCCGAGTTCCTGGATGTCGATGCAGAGACGCATTGCGCAGGCGCCCGCGCATAACCGAATCGGTACGAAGGAGGCAGATGGAAACAGGCAGACAGATGCGGTCCACGCGATCCACGCTCGGAGAGTCGTACTGTACATAGTAGTCGCAGTCGTAGTTGCATTTGCAGACTTGCAGTTGCAGTTGCGGTTGTACTTTGCAGGGTGCAAGGGAGATGGAGAGAGCTAGGGAGTCAGGGAGTCGTGCCTTGCGCAGGTTGCTTTGTGTGCCTGGGTGCATGGCAGTGGATCCGAACCCGACGACAACGGACAGCTTACTCCGACCTAAGATACCACCGTGGTAGATTCTCGGGCGGCATCACCAGGTTGTTCTGTGGCCGGTTTCTCCCCCTTTCTCTCCGCTGCAAAACATTGCCTTAGTTTGATGGGGTTGCTGCTGGAGGTTGTTGACTGTCTTGGTATCGCGGTCCCACGGTGCCTGGCTGACTGCAGGCAGGTCCATATCTCGCCTCGCTCTCACACGAGGGGAACCCGCATATATCCACAACCAGCGCCCATTTTCACTAAGGTAGGTACGGCGCCCGGCTCTGAGACGCCATGAGCACTGCACACCACTAACCGAGTAGCTCAAGAGCCAAAACAACTCCCACGTCAGCCAGTGGCAGCGGCTGGTGCTGGTGCTGGCGCGCTTGGGACAAGATGGCTTGCCTGGTGGTTGCTGCTTGCTTGCCTGATTGACGCCGCCCCTGAGCCTGATACCGAGTGAATGTGTGGTGTATGTATGTGCGTTGTGTGTGCGTGTGTGTAGATACCTAAGGCGGACACGCACTTCAACCCGACTACACACACGCTGCCGAAAACTCGGTACCCGCGTTAGCCATGATGACACTGCGATGGGTGAAAGGATACGATGGACGAAGACGATGGACGATGCGTGATGGGGCAGATGGGTTGGTGGATGCATCATCGGATGGTCGACGGCGTGTGTCTTGGATCGACACTTTGCGGGAACAGAGTCGCCAGGTACACGGTACAGAGCCAGGTACAGGTACAGAGCCACAGATTTCCAGGGCCCCTGGCAGGATACCGGTGACCGTATCCGTAGACACGCTGTCGCCGTGGTGGTGGGCGCATTGGCCCTCTTTCCCCTGGATCCCTTCCAGTTGTGTAGCACTTCCGCGGGTTAGTAGCTCCAACGCCCCCCAGAGGTTGTGCACCTTACCCAGTGTGCCAGTGAGGCTCCAGCGGGCTCCAGCACGTCCTTTCTGGAGCCGGGCCCCTGGATCCCCTTCCTGGGTTCGGAAGTTCAGGCCTGCCACCAGTAGGCGCGGCCTGACTCTTACGTAGGAGCCCGCCGGGCAGCCCCCCCCCCGCTATAGCATCACAGCCCCCCCAGGGCCCTTGGCGGTCGTTCGTGTCGACGTACAGCCGTACTGAGGTACTACAGACGAATGGATGGAACTGGAACAGGAACAGACGAACAGAGACGTACCCCCCTGGAAAACGCCCCCAAAAAGCGAGGGGGGACCCGTTCCCCCTCAAGTCTCAGGTACCGATACCAACACCACCCCGTACCAGTCCAGTACCGCCAGTACACACCTCCGATCGACAGCAATTCATCCTCGCCTCTCCTGTCTTTCGGTCCCGTCGCCAAATTCATTTGCATCCCGTCCCCCATCACCATCGCCGTCGCCGCCACCGCCGCCGCCGCCGCCATACTTTCTCTCTTCACTTCTTTTTCTTTTTCTCTCTCGCCCGATCGATCTCCTTGTTGGCCTTCTCCTTGCCGACTTTAATCGCCATCTCGATCTCGATCCCCATCGCCATCTTGGGCTTCTTTGGCCGCTTTCCTTGCTCGCGGCCTGCGCTGGCGACTGGCTTTGCTCTGCTCTCTCTCGCTCACCGTGTGTCTCACCCAATTCCTATCTCGTCTTGCCCTCCCCCTCGCCCTCCCACCGATGCTTGCTTCCGGTGAGCTTCTCCGTGCCGCTTCATGTCTTATCGCTCCGGCCCGCCTTCTCCCACCGGTGGAACATGGGGCAGCGCCATCCATCTGTTTTTCTCTGTGCTTGACTAACCCAAAATTCTAGTTCCTCCCACCACCTCAGACGCACTTCGTCAACTACCCCCCGGGGCACTATCACGGCCTGACGGAGTGAAATAAACGAGGGTTCCTCAACAGTCAACACCCTGACTCCTGCCGCCGATCCCTCATCCCAGCCGACCTGCGGCCCATACACGATAATTGACATGTCATGGAGAACTCGGGGACCCCTCTCGCCGACTACTTCTGGATCGCTGGCGTAGAGTCGGTGTCCTACAACGACCCCCCGCCGCCCAATGCTCCCGTCGAGTCCACCATCGTCGAGGATGGCGAGCCCGAAGATGACTACCTTAACCGCTCTCTCTCCAAGGCTTCCGCACGCCACTCGCGCCATCCCTCAAATCGCCTCTCAAAGATCTCCGTCACAGATCGCTTTTCCATCTCGACCCTCGACGAAGCCGACGGCACCAGCAGCAATCGCAGCAGCGCCACTATTCGTCCCTTGAACCATCCCACCTTCGGAACATCCAATGGTGCCTCTAATGGTGCCTCTAATGGTGCCTCTAATGGTGCCACCGCCAATGGCTCCGCCGGCACCAATGGCCTCACCACCCCCGAGCCTCATACTGGCCTGGCCGATTTTGACTTTGATAAAGCCCTCGTCAAGTTCGCTGCTGAGCGAGAAGTCTTCCTCGAGGACCTGTCATTTACAGCGGGCGCAAAGGTTCAGGCCAGAGCCCCCATGGTGAATCCTCGTGCTGAGAGGATCCGCGCTGAGGACGCCGACTCCACCGGCAGGCTGAGTCCGCTGAGGAGTATCAAGGGTAGCATCCGCCGCAAGATGAGTTTTAGGGACATGAACAGCGTGCGCAAGCAACCCAGCACCAGAGGAGTACCCGCCGCCAACCGGGCATGTAGGTTTCCCCCACACTCAGTGATTCTCCGTGGCGCTCAGTTCCGCCGCGGACCATATAGAATTGCTTGTTAACATGAAAACCCAGCTTCGATCCGCACCGCAAAGCGCCTCAGCAACTATAATTCCGTTATCCCACCTCCCGAACCCCTCAATACCGACCCGGATATGCACCCTTTGAAGCGACGCTTCGAGCCTGTACTCCTTGATCGGTACCCACCTCAGGAGGCGACTGACGAGATCTCGCGACGAGGAAAGTTTCCGGACTATGTGCCAATGTTCGCTTTCCCCAACGATATCCAAATTGTTTCGTCGGATGATCGACCACGATCTACCTGGCACGGCTTTACCATGACCTCGGACGACAACTCCAAGTTGTACGGCATTACCATTATTTTCTGGACTGCCCTGACGGCTGACGTTGCCGAGGTGGTGGAGAAGAAGTGTGAACAATGGCGGCAGGGCCACATGTCCAATGAAGAGCGAGAGTTGGCAGCAAGCTTGGGAGTACGATTGGCTGGCGAACGCACATATCTCTCGCAGCTGCTCTCCAAGCTACCCACGATCCCATCCGGCTCGCCTGCTCGAGAGAGGCTGGAAGACGAGATCAGCACGGTGGAGGAGAAGATTTCTCTCATGACCGACATGCTAAGGCCCCTGAGACACGGTGCCGCATCCAGGATTGAAGGTCTCACGGCAGGCGAGAGTGGACTGTGGACGCCCCGCGCCTACGGCGTTTTGGGCCGCGATGTCGCCAATATGTCATTCTGGAAAGAATGGCTCAAGGCCATCGTAACTCCCATGACTGACGGCGGTGTTTTGAGGATACCACCGAGCTCTCCTAAGGTTGGGCGCTGGCAGCCCCTGGAGCGATATGTCGTCAACCTATGCACCGAGGCGTTTACTCCTCTGGGATCCAAGACGCAGGTAGAGCTTGGCGTGCGAGAGTTGCGGCTGTATGCCCGGAAGGAAGCGCACAACGAGCTCCCCGGATCCAGGACGATTGATCTGTATGCCCTGTTCCGGTGCCTGTCGCTGGAGAACATTGTGGCTCTTTTCGAGTATGCCATGTCCGAGTCTCGAATCATTTTCCTGTCGTCTCACACTAGCATGTTGCACCTGGCCTGCCATGCCCTTGCTAATCTGCTCTATCCCCTTAAGTGGGCAAGCATCTTCATTCCCGTGCTTCCCGCACGACTTCTCTCGGCGCTCGATGCTCCATGCCCTTACATTGTCGGAATCGAGCGGCGGTACGAGAGGATTGAACTCCCCGAGGACGACTATGTCTTGGTTGATCTTGATAAGGACACTATCGACGCGACCTCGCAGCCGATTCGTCTACCGCGGCAAGCCCGGCGGAAGCTCATGTCTCTGTTGCAGGTAGCGGCCCCTCACAAGCTCCGATATGGCGTTACCACCGGCCCTCCGCCATACGCGATGGAGTCTTTCCCCTACGATGCCTTTTCCAGCGAGTATGGCGCACTCTTCAGATCTAGCACTGCCCGCAGCACCTTGGCCAAGTGGGTGACGCAGAACTCTTCAAGCTTTGGAGAGCCGGAGCCCCCGGCGGATATCCATGTTCCTGTTTTCAATGCCTTTGCTGCGGCCAAGGTGGAAAACGGTAGATCGGATAGGCCCAGCACTAGCAAGTCGGGCAAGACCAGCCCCCAGTCTTCCGTCTCCCCCGTGTCTATGACGTTCCCACCCATGCCAACAACCCCGGTCTCCCGCAGTGACTCGGGTTTTGCGCTGGCCGCGACGCTTCGCGAGAAGCGTTCGGGCCATTTCGGCGACGAGAAGACGCGGCGCAGCTCGTCATTCGGGCTGGATAAGCACCAGCCATATCATAAGCCGAGCCTCCCGTTCCTCAACGGTCATCAGGCCAACCTATCCATTTCGGCCATCTCGATCGACTCGCAGTCGTCCTTCGGGGGCGGTTATGCGCCGTCTGCGTATGCGCAGTCTACTCTCGCCGCCTCGACCATCATGCCCAGCATGCAGATCCAACCTGTCCATAACACCGAGACGACTGTCTGGGTTGAGGGCCACTGCTTCAACTGGGCCGCGCGGGACGTGACAGCGACATGCAGCATTTGCAACGAGCACTCTGAGGGAGACGGCATCTATAGGTGCACTGGCTGCAAGGCAGCATCTCATGGTAGGTGCCTTGGGTTCGTCTCGCTCGTGTGTGGTGACGCATTCCACGCCGACCGTGTTAGAGCCGCCTTTGTCCGCTGCCTCGCGAGCTTGCTTTACACGTACCGCAAGTACCTGGGCCGGCCATCAAAGCAGCAGAAGAGCAACGGCCAGCTATACGCTTTTGATATGGATGGCTTCATGAAGAGTCTCCCGCACGAGCAGCACGACTATGCGGCAATGATGCGAGAAACACAAGGTATGTACCCCTAGTCTTCTCCTTTCAACATTGCGTTTCTGACCACAGGCAGGCTTCAACGAATTCATTCACGATAGAGAGACCAAACCCGCCACTGACGCCTCGATCCGTCTGTTCGATGAGATCCTTATGGCCAAGAAGGCTCGCGGCCGTACCGGTCTGTCGTCGAGCCTCTCGAGGCTCTCCACCCTTCGAGCCTCGCACGGTGCCTCCCTTCACACCTCCCAATTCAATCCACCCTCTCGCAGCAGCAAGGTCCCGCCTTATCTCGGCGACACTTCCGATCATATCTGGCGCACTGCCTCCGTACCACTCCCTAAAGGCAACTTCCCAGGGGAGTACCGCTCTGTGGTCACCCGTGTCCCGGCCCGTCTCGACCGCTCCCTCATGCGCGAACCCCGTTCCATTCAGGGCATGCCCCGTGTCGAGCCACGTGGCGCCCGGGGCCTCATTCGCAAGCAGGTGCCCAGCATGCTTGGCACTACCCCGCCTATCTGAGAGTGTTATGAAGGCCGATGAGTGGAGAGCGGCAATTGGAGGACAAGAGAGCCTACCAAAAACAACTATCGCGCCGCCCTCGAAGCCGCGTTGCTGGAGGGTTTCACTACACATATTCATCTTACCCCATCCGAGCAGAAACGGTTAGGCTGCGGGCGGATGAAGAGGAGGCGACGAAACCTGGGAAGAGAACCATGTACGATACTACTTTTGTAATCTAGGATGATGACGCATCAGGGCAGAGGGAAACAGAAAACGGCGAAGGTGTATAGCTGGGGGAGTAGGAGACTGAAAGGGAATCTCAGCCAGAAATGGGGTCAAGAGAGAAGAGGAACAAAGGCCAGGGCGGGAGATTTCGTTTTAAGACAGATGTTGGATCCCTGGGCCTTTCATCTGGCTGGGTACTTTGGCTGACATTTCTTGTCTGGAACTATTCGGCGAACACGAGCGCGAGCATCAGCATCAGAGGGCATACTACGGAGGCAAAGGAACGGAGTGAGGAGTGAGGGAGGTTGACTTTTCCATGAACGTTAATACTAAGCTCTAACCATGGGTCCGCACATCAAGAATGCCTTGGGCACCAGCCTTACACAAAGTTTGGTCCAAAAGTTCAAAACCACGCAATAAATGCACTGTCCCTGCCATGTCGCGATCTCATACTGGTACTAGCCCGCCTTGGACATCTTCTCCGCCTTGATGGCCGCCATGTCGAGGTCCTCCCATCCAACATCCTTCAGAATCCTGCTAGTTAGAGAGGAATAGCGCAAGTGCTCGCTGACCAGATGGCCAACGTCGTGGTTCTCGACGCCGTCCGCACCATGAATCTGCTGTAGGCCCGCCACGCCGAAGTGGATATTGGAGGTGCGGTACAAGAAGCCAAGAAGGTAATCATTCTCCGAGTAGACGTTGATAAGCCGGCCAGACACGACGCTTTTGAGAGTCAACCAAACCCGGCTCTCGGAAGGAGCGGGCGTTCCCATCAAGACAGCAGACTCGACGAGGCCAAACTGGCGACGCTCAGCGAGTACCATCAAGCAAATATAGATAGCTCGTGCAGCCAGGCTGTATCCGATGAGAGAAACTGGGCGATCGCCTTGCAGCTTGCTGCGCATGATGGCATCTGCGAGAACGACGCCGGCCTTTTCGGCGCGTACCATTCCGAGGTTCCATGGGTTGTCTATGATTTTGCTGATTTTCATGAGTCCTGCAGGCCAGATCGCCTCAATAAGACTCGAGAATACTTAACAGGGTCAGAAATAGCAGCTTGGAAGGTTGTCATGTTGACCTACTTGTTCGTGAAGTAATTTCCTTCTTCGCAAGGCTCCAAGCAGTGCTCTTGGTGACGGTTTCGAGGGCGGCCCCGAGATTCAAGAGGATTGGCGTATCCCATCTTAGGATAAGTACCTCCGATTGATCGCCAATACATCTCCACGGTCGAACGATAGCATCCTTATCAACCAGCCAACCATTTATGCCAATGATCATTCGAAGTCTGCGGTCTTTGGCTGGCACTTTCTTGGCGTCAATGTAATCCGCGGAAGATTCGCCTCGAACAGGGAGAAGCCCAAAGTCTTGAATCTCACGGGCACACGACTCAATCATCTTAGTCGTTGGTCTCCCCGCATAGATTCCAAAAAGGGGGCCTGATACTAGGCCATTGTCAGCCATGGTACCCAGCAAGCCTGCGGCAACTGCAGGGCCCAAGCCGTGCCCACTATGCGCAGTGCCGATGCCGACCGCAAGTAGCTCAGCAGCAAGTCTGCCTAAAGGAGCCGACCCAGCGCCGTTGGCTTGGGTCGACTTTGGTTTGCGAGGTCCTTTGTTTTCGTCTTGTTTCTGGTCGAGGGCAGATGCCCTGAGGGCAACCTGACCCAATCCTTGAGCGATTCGGGTCTCTTCCTCTTGAAACATCTTCCATGAGAGGTTTAGGGAAGATGTCAAGTTAAGAAGAAGAATACGAGTATTAGAACTATACTCTTGCAAGGACAGCAGGAGCAGATGCGAAGTGTGTAACAGAGTCAACCGCTTCTCCAGGGGAAGGCTCCAGAGGGTTGTTGGAACGGGGGGATATTGGCGAGCCAGCTCTCGATCGAGGTGGCTCGAAGCGGGCCTGAGAGGACCTAGTATTGTCAGAAATTGATTGACATAGTCTATGCCGTGGAATAGGAATCAGGCTTTGAATGGAGGGAAGACATGTTTTATACCTGTCGCTAGAGTGAGGCCACCCCGACCGCCTCTACCACCGCAGCCGCCTCGCCCACCTCGCCCACCTCGCCCGCCTCGCCCGCCTCGATCACCCCGAACACCGCGAAAGCCACGACCGCGGCCACGAAAGTTAGGTTGAGGACCGCTTGTATCTGTGGAGTTGATATCTCTAACTCGGTAGAGAACTGCGGTTTGCCACTTGCGGAAGAAGACGAGAGCTTCCTTCCTCAACTCTTGAAGTTGAGGTGTCATAGCCTCAGTATTGTTTTCCTTGCCATCAGCTTGTAGGGTTTTGCAATACGGATTGGGAACCACGGACGCCCTTTTTGCTTGTGAGATGGGGTTAGGATGGCTGGGTTGCGATTTATTGAGGAGTGACAGCGAGAGCCAGTGGTGTTGGTTATGGCCATCCTGAATAGGGGTGACAGGTGGAGAGTCAAAAACGTTGATGATTCCATCGTGAATCTTCTCGGTGATGGCGTTGATGAGAGTAGCAAGATCGTTTCTCTCGGCGATGGAAATGATTCCAGTCAAGTCAACTGGTCGGCGAACAGGTTGTTGACTCCCTCCACGTCCTCGAGCCATGGCGTGACGTCGGAAAGGTGACTCGTTGGCTCAGGGTTGTTATGGGACGGAGATGACCGTGGGACAGAAAGAGAAAGAGAGAAGTGGAGAAATAAAGGAAGAAAGAGGCAAGTGCTTGATGTCTGGCCTTGTTATTGTGTCAGAGGGTTGCTCTAAACACGATCTCGAGTGAATATGAGGCGGCGACAGCGGAGAGAAGGACAGAATGAACAAGGCGTCAATATCGAGACAACAAGATGAAGAATAGCTGCTGTACAAGGAGCCGGCCTTGGATCTGGTAGAAATCGTCACGATCGAAGTTTGTTGACGTGAAACGGTGAAGTGGTGAAGAGTAAGTGAAGAGAGGGCGGGTATGAAGAAGGAAGGAGATGGAGGAATCGAAGAAACACGAGAAACACGAGAATATGGGAAACAGGAAACTGAGAGAAAGTGAATGGTTACTCCAACTTGTGGTTGGCCCCTCCGCTCTGCGTTTTTATATACCACCTACGGCAGGTGGCAGCCAGGTGACGGCCAGGTGCCAACGAGTGACGGCGCCTGCCTCGCCAAGTGTCGGCCAGCCGGTCAACTTCCATCCCAAGGCAGGTCCTGCCCAGTCATGGAACTGCCCGGCCAAGCGGGCATTCGCTCGCCAGCCGTTCCCAGCTGGCGGCGGGTTGCCACCCACTGCCTCAGCTAGGTAGGTACCAAGGTAATGGACGCATCGCGGGTTGGCAGGCTCTCCATCAACGCGCTTTAAGGCAGTGGCACAATGCGTGATACAGCCACTAGCTCTCTGCTTCCGTCCTGCAGGCCTGACTGGTGAATTACCTTGCACTCATCAAGGGCCTTCTCACTGATAGGGGCTTCAGTGGTTAGCAATCTTGTTTGCTACGACTCTGTGTCGCTGCACCTCCCATCGCCTTTCACGTGTCTCCTGCGGCCGACAAAGCAGCTACGAAATATTTAACGTCCGCTTATTTGTGTTACCGGCATTTGGCCGTTGCCTCGGATAACATGGCTACCTACCTACTATGTAAGCAAGTAACTGGGCTCAAAAGGGGTAAAAGCACAGCGCATTCTTGCTCCCTCTTTTGGTCCCGGTCTCGCTTTATCGTCTATTATATGGTAGATGCCCAGTGCGCAACCCAGAACCGTCGCTCAGCTAGGTTTCTTCGGTGTACCCAAGCATGTTGGCATCTCACCGAGCCAGACGCGATTGTCGTGACGTACCTACCGACTTTACCTAGCGCACATCACTGACTGGTCAAAGGTGCCAATCCATTCAAACAATCAACTCTTGTGTATCCAACTCTCGGCAACGGGACAGGAAGCCAGCGTCCCCGTCTTTAGCGAGATCGACAACTACCGGCCCTGCGGAAAGCGGCTATCCGACCGAGGTAGCTCCCTTCAGAATTTCCCAGCGACACATACAACTCGAATAACTTGATTGGCGGTGTGCACCTCGATTCTTCACTCTCCGAGTTCGTGGTATCTGCTATGAGCTGGCACCGCAAATGGGGGTATCGAATGGCCGCATTGGGGGCAAGAAACGTTTTCGGTGGTCTCCCAGGACATATCATCAGCATCGTCCCCCTCCATTTCCGAGCCTCCAGACTCCGACTCTCCCCAAGGCTCGCTTTCCGGGACAGAAACGACCTGGAACGGTCGCAGTATCTCATCTTGTCGTTGAAACATGACAGATATGTCCCTACCCGATCCTGTCTTGTCGTCTGCGGCGCCTGCAACCATGTTTGTCACGCAGACGTTGATCAGCTGTAGATTCCATCGCTGCCCCTTTTCGGGCTGGAGGCGCCGCAAGAGAGGCAGCAAGGCCTCGGTAACGAGCCGTTCCGCAATGTGATCCATGTCATCCTTGAGGTCAAAGATGAAGCTCGGAAGTGTCCCTGAACGGGATACTCGGCCAAAATTTTGGCGCTGTGTTGCGTTGAGAGGTGCCCATGACCTGATGGAGAGGCGAAGCGTCTTCGGCCGTGCCATCCATCTCTGGGCTCCGGGCATCTCGGGGTTCTCGACGGGGACTAGGAGATCCACCCTCATCCTCCGGACGAGAGAATACGACACCTTGTGTAGTTCCTCCAATATCTGCGCCAGAGTGTCTAGGCCCTTGGGGTAAGTATCCTCAATGCTAATTTGGGTTGGTACACCACTAGCCTCCTTGATCTCGGCTGGGTCCGCCCCATGCAACAACCCCCATATCCGTGAACCGACTCCTCTTTCAGCTCCGGGACCGACGAGAAGGCTTTCTATAGTAGCAGGCGAGATGCCAGGGTGGAGCCGGGCCTCATGTGCCGTTACGGCAGACTCGGCGACCCCCGCTTGCGTGGTTTCACTATCTTGGGAACTGACATGAGACTCCAGAACGTGAACAATTTTGGACCCCAAACCAGGGATCTTGCGTAGGGGATATTGATCCATGAAAGCAACAACGGCGTCATCGGTCAAAGCCAACAATGTCGTCTGATTGCGCGGCTTGTTCTTACCCCCAACGAGCTTACTCAACAGCTTGTTAGTTGAGATGCCACATGTTGACGTGTATCCAAATTGCTCTTCTATTCTCAGCCTCAAGTACTGGGCCAGGTGGGAGCCGAGCAGGAGGCGCAGGTAAGCGGGACTTTCAACATCCAGGTCGGCGGAGGCTGTGCCCTCTACACAGCCCGCGATGCTCGTCAGATCGCAATCAAACCCACATTCTGGATCTTCTTTTGAAAGGCAAAAAAAGGATTCGGGTAAGGATGCTCGGTTAAGGCAGAACATGTTGTACTCGACAATGTCGGTTACGTCTGGTGCCATTATTAAACACGACCAAGCTGTGAAGATGGCCTGAGATACAGGACACGAGCGACACGACGTACCCATAAAAACCTCATCAAAGCCAAGGCGCTCAACCTTGTTGTTCCACGAATGTGATTTGAAGAAGTTGAAGAGAATTTTGCTCATGTCCCGGAAAGGAGTCAGGTCCTCGCCGTCTACTAGGACGAGGTCTGGGCAGATTTGCTTGGCCTCGGTGATGGACATGAGCTTCCTGAGGCCCAGGGCGCGGGCATTGTAGTTACATGTTGCCAGACAGTTCTTCTGCTTGACTCCTACGGGGAATTTCTTGAGTGCTGGGTTCTTGTTCTCGAAGACTTGGGCATAGAAGCAGTCGTAGTCCTAGGATGATGGTAAGCATCAGCAGCCTGGTGAGGCGGGGAAAGCATGAGCACGAGACGTACGAATTGCAGGATGATTCGGTCATCCTTCCGTCTGGGCGGTTTCTTCCTGGGCGGATCCATTCTATACTTGTGTGGATGGGCTGTCTCGGGATGGAGGAGAGTGTGTGAGCGGGTTGGTGCGGGAGGGCCCAACCAACACTGCGACACCCCCAGAATCTCGGCCGAATTGGATGTGCCTATTCGTGCTGCTGGGAAACAAGAAAAACACGACCCCTAGGGTTTTGGCGACTAGGGAGACGAAGAATGCGGCGAAGCAGAGAGAGCCAAGCTCGAGGAAACCTCAATACGACGGGATCCGTTTCACGACGTGGGATGATGCCAAGCACGACCACCACCTCCGGCCTTAGGCAGCTTTCTGCACCAAACGTGAATTTACAGCTGTCAGCAGCCTCCCAAGCGGCCACTCCGCTTAGCTGGCGAAACACACCCCGCGTCGTAATCCTTGTCACGACGACTCCGACGAGCCGGAGACGACAAGAAAAATTGCAGCGCCCAACCTCATGTTTCTCGATTTTTGGGAAATGTGACGCCTTTGGACTGTTGGCCCAATGGAGATGGCAGCGGCTTGCTGCTGATGCTGCAAGCCACT
Organism: Neonectria neomacrospora; assembly: GCA_013756995.1. Taxonomy (NCBI): domain Eukaryota; kingdom Fungi; phylum Ascomycota; class Sordariomycetes; order Hypocreales; family Nectriaceae; genus Neonectria; species Neonectria neomacrospora. The sequence continues at coordinate 1,243 of JABSTB010000857.1, read as the reverse complement.
CAAGGGCCGCAAGCTACCTATTCGTACACCGCCAAACCGACGCAGCCAAGCCATGCGAGAGGCAAGGCACCTGCTGGGATTCCCGCGTCTCAACAAGCGCGCCCGCAGTTCTATGGTCTTCGACCAAGTGTGGGGTGAACACGCTCCTTGCACGCGGTGTCGGGGGCCATCTCGGAGGAGAGACCAGCCACGACAATATCCAGGTCCAAATAGACGCGCTGGCTCGGCTCGCAGCGATCCCGGAGCGGTCGCTGTACGCCCGTTTCGCGTCTCGGCTCCAAACGAATCGTCATTCCCCCCGCTCTGATCCTTGCTGGGACGAACACACTTCTACTAAGTTCTAACGGCTAAGCCAAGGCCGGCGAGTTTCTGGTCGCCGGTGCTGGTGCTGTTTGGGCTTGGCCACACACCGTGTCGCTGTAACCGCCCATGCGAAACCCACCACCGGGCCACCAAAGAGAAACGAGGGGAGGATCAGCCCGCGTTCAGTGGGCTGCAGCGTGGCGGGCCGCGGGGGCAGGGATTCGCCCTCCTCGGTCTCTGCTCTCTAGATCTCCAGCGTCTTTGTCTTCTGCAGGTCATTCCTGTGACATTTCGCTTGGGAAGGACTTGGGAAGTCGCAATAACAACAACACCTCATTTCGGCTTCGAGCAGAGCCACACAGGACGAAGGACTACGTACGCCAGCGGTCAGCCCTAGCAAGGCCGGTACGGACCACTTGGTACGTAATATACTCCCTGAGTCCCTACACGAGACCGAGGGCACGGGGAACATGGGCTTCAGAGCTTAGACTATGTTTCCTTTAACAGGGTGCTAATAAGGCTGAGCAGATGCCGCCACCTCGCCATGGCCCCTCTCTTACGCGTCCCACGGCGAAGTGCGAATACCTACACCGTCTCCGTCTCCCGTATCCTCGATTGAAACCTCGACTTAGGGCGTGCTGCACTGCACAAAGGCAAAGACAAAGGCGGATTAGTCACTCATCGTGATGACCCCTCACGGCCAAGCCGCCAGGTCGTCTAAAGAGCACCGGGAGGGTTGCCCTCTCGAATAGACGCCAGCGCGAGTGGAACAGCCGACCTGTTAGCCGCGTGATTGGATCTGTTCCCAAGATGTGACCAGGGTGACCCCCTTCAACTGGGCGCTTGCGCCTTCACACTGCATCCCGCCATAAGCACAAGCAGCCAACCAGAGGCACTGCCCACTCGTCGTCCCCGTCACCCCTCAGCACTCTTGCAACCC
>JABSTB010000855.1:0-23152 GCA_013756995.1 Neonectria neomacrospora | reverse complement strand
TCTACCGCTGAGCTATCTGTCCAATTGTGATTTTGGCGGTTTAAATTAGTATTATATAGTGGGCTGAGCGGCACGTTTAAGGACACTTTCCCACCCTGCAACAAAATCGGGACTGTAAATCACCACGTAATTCTTAGTGACTTTAATTATCAACAACCGTAGTCATGCAAGCTAGCAAGAAATTTGAAACCCTCTAAAATCAACTCACATGACGAGTTTGCTCTGACTTGTGCTAATGCAGAAATTGCGAGTCTATCTACGAATTACATGTCCACTCTTAGAAGCGTAAGCTTTAAACCGTTAAAAGATCCACGGTTGTCTATCAGGGTAGTATTTAAGCAAATTTAGGATTACGGCCGGCTGGAGCGACTCATCAACGCTTCCCGTTCTTACTTTGTTTCCCGCAATAAGTCAATGTTAACAGAGCCCCGTTGACAAACCCAATGTACTATATTTCCTCATCCCGCATGTTTTCGACGCTCAATTGGCCCAGGTACAGATCATTAACGGACAGAAAAAGGTCTTGAGTTAATGTACAGGTGGGGGTAGACTGTCGTTTCTCTGCTCAAGCCCTGTTTGGTCGTGTTCTTAAACTCCATAAGTAACGCGATGACGGATATCACGCCCAGACAAGAATAGCCCTTGTGGGTGTTGCGTGGCTTACGGAGAAAGTCAAATACAACTCTCCAAGTAGACTATGCTTTGGCGAACAAAGAAAATTGGGGCTAACACCGGCCTGTCGGATTGGCTCTTTGGGGATTGCCGGACCAAGGGGAAATCTCGGACAAGAGTTTCTAATCGGAACGGTGAAAGCAGGTACGGTTGCTGGACATAGCTAATATTTCAGGAAAGGTGTCTTAACCTAAGATGTAAATGGGCACCTCTATGGTTAGAAATTTTGGTCGAGTCGATGATTTTGCTGTTAGTTAGGCTGAATCTCAGCTGAACTCTGGAACTCTTTCTCTGTTAGAGTAGGCCACTGCTCGTTTGCAAAAGCTCATAGCGAGTACTAAAACCAACGCAATTCCACGGCAATACATTTTTCGAACGAAACAACCAAATTAAATCAATTTCGGGTTGGATCCTTACTTCAGTTCTTTCGTCAGATTGGAATTACATTCCTGGAGTTGTGAATTCTTCAGCTCTTGAGATGAGTGGTGGGGTTGGTTGGCTCATGTGACTGTGCACGTGCCGGATCTCCGTCGGATTTTCCCGTTAGCCGAATCGCAATTGCTGCTCCGGCAAAGATTCGTGCCAGCTGCCTCATTTGAGCTCACGCAAGCAACAACTTCATCCACCAGCTCAGCCCATCATGAACTCCCTCCGCCTCGCCCGCGTGGCTCTCCGAGCACGCCCCGCCGCTATCCGAGTCCCCTTCCAGCGACGAACCTACGCCGAGGCCGTTCCCGACAAGGCAAGCAGACCTTCGGCTATTGTTCTCGCAACCCGACCCGACTGACCGATTGCATAGATCAAGCTGAGCCTGGCTCTTCCCCACGAGGTATGACGCCGCCCGAGACGCCCGAACGAAATTGGATGCGATGCGATGAAATTGGAGCTCTACGACGCGTTTGGGTGTCAATTGACACAAGGGTGCTAATTGCCGCATGTAGGCTATCTACAAGTCCCAGGACGTCGTCCAGGTCAACATCCCCGCCGAGTCTGGTGAGATGGGTGTCCTGGCAAACCACGTTCCTTCGATTGAGCAGCTCAAGCCCGGTCTGGTTGAGATTATCGAGGAGACCGGTGGTGCCAAGCAGTTCTTCCGTACGTTGCCAATCCTTCAATGACCAACGAGGAATGATCGCTGATGGATTACAGTCTCTGGTGGATTCGCTACCGTCCAGCCCAACTCCGTCCTGAGCATCAACGCTGTTGAGGGCTTCGCCCTGGAGGACTTCAGCGCCGATGCCATCAAGAACCAGATCACCGAGGCCACCAAGGTTGCAAACGGCAGTGGCAGCGAGCAGGATATCGCCGAGGCCAAGATTGAGCTGGAGGTACGTGTAATGCGCAAGCCCCTTGCAACTGATTGTTTTGCTAACGTTGAGGTAGGTCCTCGAGACCCTGGCCGCTCATGTGAAATAAATGTGTACAGCGTTTATGGTGACGGAGACCCTTGTACATCAATCTTCTATCCCTTCCTAGCAACGAGCCGAGACAATTGATACCAGTCATGGTTGTGCTACCGAATTTTTGATACGTTTTACCATTGTTTGCGCGTGAATCCCTCCTTCTGCATGTTATAATTGTGTCACCACGTTGTTGGCATGGCTGGTGCGATACCGGACCGCTTTCCCTTTCCGTGCTTGAGCCTACCGCCCCCTCCAAACCTTGATTTAACATCCTCCAAAGTCCTACACAATACTTCTCTCTCCAACACGTGGCATACTATCTCTCGTATCCTTACAATTCTTAGGGTCATTGCTGGCACTCACTCCTTCGAGGCAATGGCACGTTCACTCAACCCTTCGAGCCAGCTCTCAACCAGGCCGAGCTTGACATTGCTGCATGACCAAGTCGTTGCTAACGAGCGAATTCCCTCTGGAATTGTTGGCGACCGCATCCGCCGGTTGAGGAAAATCGCAGACAAGCAAGCTCGCGATGACCAAGAGCTGCCGACATCGCAGCGGGAACGAGAAAGCACCACTCTCGGATAGGGACGGCGAGTAGACAGTGGTTTCGCGAAGCCCGCGTCGCGCAATACCCTGGTTGAAGAACGACCGAGCTTGCCGTTGGAGGAAACCTACCATGGGATAAGGTCGCAGAGGAAGAGTCACCGACATGGCCATGGACTTGAGGAGCGGGTTAGCTCAAGGACCAATCAACTCAATCTCTCGGAGGCGAATCTTGGAAAGTTGCGATCCAGCACGTCGACGAGCCAGTTGAGGACTTTACGCACCCTCGGGCATCACCGTGATGAATCGCTCTTGCTACACAGAGATCAGCTGGAGGATACTCTCACGGCTGATCTGGTACAATCGTCCCCTCTCCATGGCCCGTATCTCCCAACTTCTTCCCTACCAACCCACGACTCGGCCTCGGTGAGTACAACAGGAAAGATACAGGATGCCATGGAGATATTTGAGCAGTACGGAATCTCTCGACCTGGAGGTTGGCTATCGGAGGATGTATCGGCTCCCTTGGGAACACCGGAGATGCCACATATGAAAGTGTTTCGAGTGTGTCATTCTTATGGAGAACCATTGGCATCACGAAAATACTGCCCTCATTGCGGTCACGACTCGTGCTTGAAGTGCACAAGCGAGATTCCGGACGATGAGCTGGAGAGAACACATGAATCGATACGACAACATGAAGAGAGCACTTTCCAGCACTCGGCTATGCAAACCCTTGATCATATCCAAAACTCGGATCAGGATCATGTGCATTCTACTCATGTCACTGTTCATACAGTTCGTCGCCAGGGGACTTCTAGATCAGGGACGGGCATCGAAACACCCAAAGCACAGCCTCAACTGGGGAGCACCTCTTCCGAGGACATCCAAACCCCAGTAGAGGACGAGACCGTGACACAGCCCGCATCTTTGCTGTCCAAACCTATCGTCTCGGGCCGATCCGTGAAGAATAACCCATTCTTCATAGCAGACAGGTTAGCAAAGTCCGGCGCCACAGAACCAACAACCACTGCGAGAAATGCGCGAGCAAACCGACCTGCCCGTCTGTCTGACTGTGTCCCCCGTCGAGGGATGCAGCGGCCTTCAAGCCACTCGAAAAGCGAAGCGAAGGGTTCCAATTCGAGCTGCAGGGCAACTCACGCTGGTCGTCATCTATTTCGACACAGCATTGGGTGTATGGTGCGTGGAAGCACTGCGAAGCAGGCTAATGACTCTCAAAGTCTTGAGGTAGTCGACATGGGCGAAGAACCAACAGGGTATTCACGAAGGCGCTCGCCACTCCTGGACCCGCTAGAGAGGAAGATCGATCAGTTGTATCATCATGCCGAGGACCTCCATCATTCACAGCATATCATGGAGCACCTCGCAGCTGGATCGAAAAACCTCCAACGTACTGCAGCTCAACAAAGATGGGGAAATTCGCAAGGAGAGACGAATCGGACAAGAAATCGAAAACTTTCGCGAGACCACTCGCTTGTTCACGACAGCATTGCCATAACTGGTTTCGACATGCCTATACATTCTCTGAGAAGAGATGTCAAGCTTCCCGGGCCTGGAATGACAGAGCCCCACCGTCTTACAGATGACCTTGCCACAGACCGAGAGCTGAGCCCTAGGTCTCATGGCCTTCCTGAAGACATACACACAAATGTCGCTGAATGGGTTGAGCCACATTCTATTGGCCAGGATCCAGGCCTTGTGGCACAAACAGAGGGTGTTCAACTCCCTAGATTGTCTTTTCCAATTTTGAAAGCAATATCGCCTGGGGCGTTGCTTTCTAGGCCAGACAGAATATCACAGCACAGCTTGGAACAGAAAATGCGACCTTTGCAAAGTACTCATGGGGTCCAACAGTCACAGAGCACACTGCTTAGAGAGGGTGGGAAGAAAGTCTTGCCCCCTGATTCAAACGTGTCTAAACCGTTCGTCGTTGGGCATAATACCCTCGACAAGGCTCCAGGACTGGCGTTGGAAAACCCAACGCTGAGGAAGGGGCTCAATACCCTCGCAATCGGCGATCGAGAAAACTCTGGGACCTCAGATGTATCATCTTGGAGGCACCAGCTGAGGAAGGTCGACAAGTCGGAAGAACGTCCTCGGGATAAGCGACCTACGCCACCAGTTGTTAAATGGCGCCGGAGCCTCAGTAAGCTTCCACCAGCGCCCCATTCCGATACAGATGGGGGGAAAACTTGCACGTTTTGCCGTCTGAGTGAGTCTTCATCATCAAGGCCCACGGAAGCGACACCTCGGCTAGTTGTCGAAGATACAACCGGAACCCCTGAGTACATGCAGCACTATTCTGCCAAGTTGCAAAACCCACGGGTGAGGTTGAAGCAAGTTGAGCTTTCGTTGGCTCACAAGAGCGCTGAGGATCTTGCGGGGGAATATCATCGCCAGGCAGAAAAAGAGGTTGACAAGATCAAGGAGGTGAGGACTATTAAGCATGGCAAGACTGCGAGTCACTCGTCATTCGATGAGATACAGTCGATCACCGAGATTCACAGCCCGAGACCGGTTCTCCCACCGGAACATGTTTGCGCATGGCGAACTCGATGCATGGATCTCAGTACCGAGGTTGATCAGCTCAAGTCTGAAGCGGGCTCGAGACCGTTGGTAGATTCCAAAGCCGGGGGGCGGAATGGTGGGCGAAGCGATGTTGGAGTTGGGACGGATTTGGATCAGCACCAGTGTCCTGAGATTAGGATCGAGGGCCTGACGATTGTTATGCATATGAGGGGCAAGGACGACTTGGTGATCAATACCAATTTGAAGAATGACGGGGTCACTGGCAATGGCAAGAGGCGATAACCGAGGGTTGGTAGTGAGATGGCTCTATGGGTTTGGAGTTGTAGTTTATGGCAGTATCAATTAACTATGGGAATTCTTTCAGTGATGTTCCGTGATAGCACAGCACCCATCGAAGACTCGATCTGACACTTGTCCATTGCCGGGCTACGCAGGCATTGGGCTGTATGGTTTTCTGCGAGAACATGACTTACATACAGCATACCGACTCAGCCTTGCTCCGTTTCCTCGACGAGGGACATGCAACAGCATTGGCATCAGAAGCCTCCTCGCCCAAATATGCCTGTGAACCCAACGCGACTCTGCATTCCGCACCACCACCTCGATGCTGCGGCACACCTCGCCTCCATCACGTCGTGACGCAGCCATTCGCCAGTGACGAAAAAGTCACTACTACGTAGTACGCCAGCGCCAACGCCAGCGCCAGCACCAACACCAACACCAACGTCAATGGGCCTATTCCCCGAGCCCACCCAAGCAGCCAGCCATTCCTTTCCGGACCAGCGGGGAAAAGAGACATACACGCCCTCAGTCGCTTCACGCTCGCGCACGCGGGAGAAAAATAAATAAAATAGCGGTGCGGAAACTCCCTCTCACGCGTTCCTGGCCCGAGGCTGAAGGGACTCACGGGAAGAAGCGGTCTGCGAGGGGGAGGAGATGCTTGATGCTTTTCTGTCTGGGTCTGGTCTTCCCGGGGACGCTAGAGGGGAGGAGGCGACAGGGGGGGTTGGCCTTGAAGCGAGACAAGGGCCGGCAGCGCACGTTTTTTTGCGTTGGTGATGGGTTGGTTTCGTGCCCCATCACTGCATCTGCATCTTGGACGTGGGTTTGAAAGAGATTTTCTCGTCTCTTTACTTCCTTTTTCTTCTTGCCCCCCGTCCGTACAGTAGCGGTTAGGGTCGGGCAGTTGACGGTGAGGGTCGATGGCTTTGAGCCGGAGTCTGCGAGCCGGGGAAAGGGACGAGATGCTTAGCAGGAGGGAGGATCGTCAACGGACGGGGGTGGAACTTGGGAACTCGGGAAGGGAAGCGTCATGGCTGCCAAGTGTACTACGTAGGAGCTTGGGGCAGACTCTGGACCCGACCGATTCAGCCTTCGCAGTGGCATCTAGCAACGTGATCTCGGTCCCTTGGAAGAGAGGAGAGAGAGGCTGGGGGGGGGGGCTAGAGACACGGACCCAGGAGCGAACGCCCAGCTCTCTCTTTCTCCTTCCTGGCATGGCTGCATATGTGAGGCATGGTGATGATGACGGTGATGATGCTCTCCCTGGTCTGGCCCAGGAGGAGCAGCTGAAGGATGAGCAGAGAAGGACGGACGCCGCAAGGGTTTGCGAGGCGGTGAAGCCTGACTCGTCTGGCTTGCTCGAATGAATCTCCGTGAGAAGAGAGGTGAAGGAAGAGGGAAGCCAAAAAAGAACTTGTCCGTCTAGGCACGAGCAGGCCATTCGCATAAGCATCTCAGCCGGCAGACGGGTTAGGGGACGATGGGCCGTTGCCATGGTTTGACTCCATTCCCACGACCCATGGGCCATGATCCATGACCCCTGCTTACAGCGAGTTCGCCTGGATACCCGCAGCCCATGCGCATGTGCTATGTATGTACGGATACGTACCCACCGACCGGCTTCAACACATGGTTGTGTCTCCATTCCCAGAGTTTGTCCCACCATCCACCCCCCGCCGAGGCTGGGGCTTCTCTCGCTCTCTCTCACCTCGGGCGGTGAGGCAGGGCTGGGCGGTGTGAAGCCCACGAGGGCGTGCGCGCTCGAGTCAAGCTGGAGTAAGCGCGCCGCGTCGACGTGACAGCGGGCAGGGTTGAGAGGGGAGGGGTCCTCTTTGGAACGTCCGAGTAGGGGGCGGGACGTTTAGCAGGTGAACCGGTGGATCACGGCTCCGGCAGTTGGCGGTGATCATCGGTGCTACGTATTGATGTACATGGTCGTGGGAAAGGTGTCTCCCGCTCCTGGACAGCCCGAGAGCCCCGAAGATCCGCGGAGGAGGCAGGCGGCTGACTGAAGACGGGCGATGGGCTAGTGTACGTGCCTACGACGGGCCAGGTTACTAGGCAACGATGCTGCGGGATGCCGGCGGCCGCGAGATGTATCGAGGAGGACGGAATGGGATCGATAGTGCGCACGGGATGGATGGGCCGTGACAGAACGGCAAGGCAGAAACCAGCCAACGGAGAGAGACACACACATCCAGATGCCGGGTCCTTGGCTCGACCGACCGACGGGACGGCCTGGGCCATGCCATAATCCAAGCTACGGGGACTAGCGACTTGTAGTCCGGGGCGTCTTTTTCCTTCTCAAAGAAGGATCTCGGTCTGTGCTTTTCTCCTAGCTCCAACATCTGCGGTTCAAAGGGGAACGGCATACGAGATATACTTGATGATTCCGTTGCAGGTATCACCAATAGCTCAAAGGAGGCGCCAGACAATATAAACCCAGAGTTGAATACAAGGTCCACAGGTCTCTCTACTGAATCTCCTCTGTAGTCACTAGGGGAGGATATCGGCTCTTCTAAAGCCTAAACTCGTACAGATCCAGGCCCCTGGCCCCGACATCCACCCTGAACACCGCCCCTCCATTCTCCCTGCTCTCGCCGTCGTCGCCCTCCTCGTCCGCGGCCGACGTAATCACCAGCTCGGTGCCGACGAACTGCACGCACGTAATGTTGCGCGTCGGCAGCCGCACCTCGCCCACCACCTTGCCGTCGGCGTTGATCTTGAGCACCCGGCCCTCACCGTACACGGCCTGCCAGATGTTGCCGTCGACGTCGATGCGGAACCCGTCGGGCTCGCCCGTGCCGGTGTGCTGGTAGAACAGCCGCGGCTCCGACGACGCCGCTCCCGTTTCGGCATCGTAGTCCATGGCCAGGATCTGCCGCGCCGACGAGTGCGTGAAGTACAGCGTGCGGCCGTCGGGCGACCAGCCCGGCGTGTTGGGAATGGTGAGGCCCGTGAGGTGCTCCTCCCGCGTGTTGGCGTCCATGCGGAAGAGGGCGCCTATGCACGAGGTTAGCACATGCAGACGAGCAAGGCGAATTTGGAAGAATCAATAGGCCGCCGTCTAAGTCCCCCCTCCGGCTTGGTAGCACAAATAGTGGCGTGTAACGAGGACGTGCATCATGATATCAAAAAGAGCCAAAAAACCTCACCCTCGGCCTGAAAGGGCCCGAGCCCGAAGTCCGTCATGGAGCCCAGCCAGAACCGCCCGTGCGGGTCGGCGGCACCGTCGTTGCTCCGCACGCGCTCGTTGCGCTGGTCGTGGAATGGCTGGATGAGCTCGTAGGTGCCCTTCTGGACGTCCAGCACGGCCAGCCCGTACTTGATGCCCAGCGCGATGCGGTCGCGCGAGTCCACGCCCGCGATGTCGGCCGTCACCGTCGGGCACACGTCCAGCTGCAGCGTCGTCAGCGACGGGGAGCCCTCGGTAACAGACACGCGGTGCAGCTGCTTCTTTTTGATGTCGACGAAGCGGACTGTGTTGGTCTTCTTCTCGTAGAAGGGGCCCTCGCCGAGGGCGCAGCGTATGTCGAGCCAGGGCTTGTCGACGGTCCACCGTTGAATCTCAGCCATGATGGGTTATAGTGCGAATCTGGCGTCTCGGGTGTCGATCAATGTTCCGCTGTGCGATGTTGCTGCAGTAAATGCACTCTCAGGTTGACGAATCTCGTTGCGTTGAGGCTTTGCTCCTAAGGTGCGATGCGAAGGCGGACTGTGGACTGCGGGCAGCGGGGTTGATATGGACGTCGAACAACTGATGATGGGGCACTTCGGTCCGGTTCGGGCGAGAAGCCCGAGTAGCCTCTGCCACGGCGGAGCTCCCCTCTTCTCAGCCTAGAGCTATTCGCAAGCGATAGCAGACGGAGCACATTGCCGTAGCCCGCCGGATCTCAGCGAGGGGTTTTCAACGGCGCCTTAAACATCGCGGGGCTATTTTCTGCGACTCCTTTTTTTCCTGTTCAATTGAGGCTCCGGCCGACGGAGGTGGTTGTGTGACGTAATGTCCGGCGCCGAGGCCGGGACGGGCGGGCCTGAAACCCGGCCGTCACCTCCACCAGGCGGCGGCACGGAGCCCAGACGTTGTCATCCCTCGGGGCCATGCATGGCGGGCAGCTATCTATGCTTATCCTCGTCTATAGCAGGGCTGAACGTCGGAGACTCCATCCGAAGCCCCAAATGGATGGACGTTGGGATGAAATATCCTTGCCACTTTCTGCACTGCACCGCACCGCACCGCACTGCATCAGGACTTGCCACCCGGGCCCAGCTTTTTCCCATCTCCATCCACACGACAAGGTTGGGGATCCCAAGACTGAGGAGAAGGAAGAAGGAGGAAGAAAAAAGTAAAGTCCTCCTGACTGCGTCCTGCACGCTTTCAAAGCTTCCGGGGCCTGCAGTCTGCAGTGCAGTCGACCGGCCGATTGACCAACCGACATGACGGCCATTTCTGTTACTGTACGGACTAGTACTGTCAAACCAGGTCGTGCGGGCCTGGGCCTGGTCTGGGCTGTGGCGTCTGGTGCCAGGCATCCGGCTGCAACAATCTCGCCTTCCTTGAAGCCCGTCCCAGACTGTCGGGTCGAGCATACCGCAATTGAGCAACGCGATTGGGGAGTTGGCCATGGGGGTGGGCAGCGGGCTTGCGTCCAGTGGTACGGCCGTTGGTAGGTGTGCAAGTGCAAGTGTGTCACCGATGTCTCGTCCCTTGTCGCGCCGGCTTTGACGAGTCCGATCTTGCTTGGATCGACTGGCGGGACGTTTGCCTCCCAATCCCGCAAGACGGGTGACGAGTCGCAATCAAGTAATTATATTTATATCATGGAACGCGCAATCACCTTGAGGACTTGGGGGAATTGACTCGGCATATATTGCCAAGCCAAAGGACCAGGAGAGATGAGACACAGCCACCCGAGTAGTTGAAGTTAGTTTTCGACCTGTTTGTTTGTCCGAAGAGTGATGCAGGGAGATGACTTGGCTGGCGCGCAATGCGACTATCACACTTCCCGACGCTCCCGACACCAACACCAACACCAACAAAACAACACCAACAAAACAACACGGCATCCTCATTTTGCTTCGCAGCGCCACAAGTAAGCAACAAACATAGCGCCGAGTACTTCGTACTTCGCGGAGCTATCCATCCGGTGTCAAGTGATGGCAGAGCAATCCAAAGCATGAGCATGGGCATCGGACTTCAGAACCGCAGACGCACCTCCATCACCAACAACTCACTGTATTCGTACTAGGCTCTATCAATGGAAATCCTGAAGGCCATCTGCAAGCCCGTCTCCGTTCGGATCCACAACTACCTTAGCCGCAAAGGTGAATGGACCTCATCCGTACCGACGCACATGTATTCGTACAACACTATACAGAGTACGAATACACGCCTCGCAGTCTTTTGATGATATATCTCACGGCTGGTTGCGTACATGGCAGCACGTGGCCCTGAGACGATGCGGACCAAACCTGGCTCTAATTGCTTTTGTCCTCTTTTAAACAGGTTTGTTGCACTTTGGACCTTTGGTGCACTGTACTCCCTCTGTTGATGCACTGTACGTTGGTCCAATGCACGTCGTTGGTGATGACGATTATCTATGAAGGCTCATCAAGCGCCCGTCGGATCGATGGATGCCAGCCCCAATTCTAGACGTCATCCACCCTTTCTTCAGTAGATGAGACGATGCTCAGGGGTTTCGGCCCATGGTGCTGACTCTCCCCAGAGCCAACGCGGAGCGGGAGGCCACCAACCAACTTCTTCTCCCTCCGCCATCCACCATCCACCACCCGCCCGCCATCCGCCATATTCCATGATCCATCCGTTCCGCACTCCACAACCCGGCTCCGCACTCTGCCCCGGCCAACACAGTCAAGCCCTGAGGCCTGAGCTGGCTGGCGGGATGTGACCGTGCTCATCCGAACCCTCAGAGCCAGACCAATTCCAAATCACACAGACACAGAGACGCAGATACGAATACTCAATGCAAATGTGCGCATCGTCAGCGCCTCGGAGAGTCAGGGACCGCAGCCCCTCCTCCGGTCGCGGGAACATGGGGGGCTCATCAGGTCGTCATCGGGCAGCAACATCAACATCATTCCGCAGAACAACCACACACATGCCCACACACGCACACACACTCGCACTTACCGACAGACACACGCGCGCGTACACACTGGCAAGCAGGACGACAACACAGCAAAGGACAGCTCAACGCGCAGGGCCCGTATGTAGGTGAGGCCGGCAAAACGCACGCACGCAAGAAACACACCGCCATGCCCTGAGTAGCGACCTGCATCATCCAGTCCGCAAGGCGGACGAAGGAACCGTTGGGCGACGACAACCGCCGTGCGACCTGCATCACCTCTGCATCTGCATCAGCTCCGCACGCAGCGCCTGAGCCGACCGCTGGTCATGGTGGTGCGTCAGTGCATGGCTGCTTGCATTGCTGGCAACAGATGCGTCGGGGATCCTGCATGAACCGGGCCCGGCCATGCTCCTCCCGGCGAACGACGGGCAGCACAGACGAAACGATGCAGGTTCTGCGTATGTGCGTGCCTGCTCGGGGTAGCGCCGGTACTCAGCGGCCAGGGCAGACCAGCACATCACCAGCCAGGCGAGGGGACGACAGGGCCAGGGCGTATTAGCTGCAGGACGCAATGCATGCCATATGTACATGCGGTCACTGGCTAGCTGGTATTCCGGCCGATTGTTGGCTGATTGCCCGCCCTGACCGCTGGGATGTCGTGGTCACGGGATGCCCAAGGCCAATGATCGCCGCTGCTAGACAAGGGGGACTTGTTGCGAACCTTTGAGCGCGGCCACTCGAGACCACGCTGATCGTCTCACTACCCTCCGGCGGACGGATGGACTGTGGGGTTTGATCAAGCAGGGCGACGACTTTGGACAAGTTGGATGGAGGACCGAGGATGGCGGATCGAGACGAGGCGAGAGGAAACAAGAAGGATCGAGGAGGCATGCGAGAGCAAACGGCGGCTAATTAATAAACATGAGGGCGGCAGTAGCTGGAGAAACCAAGTTAGCTCAGCGGGGGACGTAGTACGTGCAGACCACATGCCTACACGACATGGCCCGCGGGTGATTTGAGTGAGCAACGGCCAAATATTGCTAGGGACGGGCCGGCCTGACGACGGGGATGAGTGCGTGCGTGCTGGCTCGATTCGGACGTCGTTCAGAGCTGGAGCTGCAACAGGCAAGGCACCTCAAGTGGTGCACCCAGAGTGTCCCGGCACGCGTCCCGCTGGTAGGGATCTGGCCTGTTGACTCCAGAGATTGCTTATTTACTGCCGTCATCTCTCGTCTCATCTGGTCTCACCTGTTTCCCATGCTCGGATCCTCGTTAGGACCAGGACTGGGACCAGGTTCGTCGACATGTAGCCATGTCCCGTCGTATTGATGCAGGGCCCCAGAGGCACGTCACCGTAGAGTACTTTGCCCATCACATCTTCACAGGCGACAACCTGTGTACCTGGGGATCTGGCGGAATCACTAGGAGCTGCCTCCCCGTTGCTACCGAGACCGCCACTGGGAGCTTCACGGCCGCCAAATCCCGTCCGCTCCAACCTTGACATGTCTCCAAGCAAGGCGTTCCAGTTCCATCAAAATCACGGCCGGGGGCTGATATCGATTGCCATGCTACAGCATGTGTATCCCGCTTAGGATTGCATCGGCAAGCTGGCTGCCCCCACTGCCATCGCTACCTGCCACTCTTCCTAGGGATTTCTCATTTGGCTGAGAGGCTTGAGCAAAGATTCGCCGCGCTAAGAGATGCTAGTCGACGAAGCCGGGCTGCTGGACCCGATAGAAACGGGGTTGCGTCTTGCGGCAGCTATCAATGCCAAACACGCCCCGTCCCGTTCATGGAATAGGTGGCTGTTGACGAAAACTTGTGGCTGGACCAGCTGCCGGGGCTTGGGCTTGGGCATCTCATCCACGCCTTGGTGTGATTGATAATGGCAAGCCACCCGTCGTCAAATTTGTGCTGTTTGACCCTGTTGGCGTTGCTGCCGCCGTCACAGACGTCTAATTTCGCTGCGCTTGAAGCTTCATTTCCTCGTCAGCTCGTGACCGGCACGGCGGGCGTGGCAACGTCACCTCATCCCAGCCAGTAACGAGCCACTCACACAATGGTCGCGTAAGTCCATCAACCTCAATCCCCGTCGAACCAGGCTCTCCAAGCTGTCACTATTTCCAAACTTCTCGGGCCTGTTTATCTGCGCTTGCTTGCTCCGCCGTGGCCATGGGGCCGGTGCTGTCGGGCCACAGGATGGCCCTTCCCCTCCAGCAAACCCGTGTCGGACCCGTCACAGGCAGCGCACCTACCTACAGTCCGGACAGGCACAACCACATCCAAACTATTATTAGTCGCACTCTTTGATGCTCGTGGGATGGCGATGGAGGCAGACGCGGTTCCTGAGTAGGTTTTGGGTGGTTCGCCGCGGCAATGCTCAATGAGGCCGGGCGTCGACGCCAGTCGTTCGCGATGGCTCTTGCTCGCACGGGACTGATTGGTGGTGAGCCGGAGGGCGTGATCCCGCTCCCGCCGCCAGATCATACAGTAGTCTGCCACGATCGGGTCTGTTCGCCTCGCGCGTGACATGCGTAATGCCATGGGTTGTACACCGATGAAAAAACTCCCTAGGCCTTGGCTCCAACCATTGTGCCGGAACGGGCGCCTGGTGCGTGCCAGCGAGTGCTTCGTCGACGACACGATGCAGGAATAGTCGAGACGCTAGGCACAATTGTCCTGGGAGCGGTTGCATATTGGCCGCAGCGGGCCTTGCAGCTCCACCGCCAGGGGTGCTGCCCCAGCCGACCCTAGTCTGCATGCTAGACTGCGTACCGTGGCCCGTCAAACTGTCGTGTTTTTCGATGCGCCTGCGAGACGGGGTTCCCCAGTAGTGTCGATGCACGCACACCCCTCGGCCATGTTGCCGCATATCGCCGCTCGATTGATTCACGACGAGGAGAGAGGCAGGTCGAGAACCGCGTTCCACAAGAGAAGGTGATTCCTATGAGAACACGTGCGTCAACCTCACCGCACATGGCCACCGCGCGCTTGTCGCCCAACTCGGCATGTTGAATTGTCCAATGTGCGTTGCAGCCAAAATGATTCAGAGGGTGTACGAGTACTTCGTGCCGCGAGCTCGACAGCACAGCAACGTAACGGTCGAGGCTTATCCTGGGACCGAGTCCTAGCGGCGCATGATCAGGCAAGACAGCTATTAAGATTCTGAGAGAAAGACGGTGCAAGGATGTGTTCAGTGAGAACTTGGTGGTGGTCGAGGCGTTACTCAAAGCAGATGTGAAATGACGGCAGATGCCACCCGAGGCAAGTATTTGGTTTTCTTTTCTTTTCTTGTTTGACACCAGGAACAGACGAGACTTGTTTCTGTCAGTACTTGGCTGCACAGCAGGGCTGCTACCGACCGGCCAGGACAGCGAATGTCGAGCAGAGGTTCCGCACTTCCGCTGCTTGTGCGATGTTCTTGTGTCTGGCAGCTCATTAGACAAGAAAGCTTGACATGAGGTACCCAGGCTTGCGGCAGGCAAATTCCTTGGCTTGGCAAGCTAGGTGCATGTACGGCGTAGAGATGCTGACTCGGTGCTCTGAGAGCAAGCTTAAGGATGGAGAAATTGTTCACCTCAGGCACGGACGAAGCCCGCACCTCATGAAGAAAGAGTCCCTGGAGACGGCATCAACTGCCTCATATGGGTGTGGATGAACTGAACTTCCTGCTTGCCCACCTGCGCAGTACGTGGCCACGTGCGAACAGGTTAAGTAAGTGTAGGTGGGTGCCCTGTTAAATGCGTCTGTGAGGGCAGGAGGCGCAGGTGTTTGCTTGCCTCCTTTCTCATGTGCCCTTGGCCTTCCTGGAAATAGGATCCCCCCTCAGGCACCAACTGCAAAACCAACACGTCAAGGGCGCACCTCACATTTACATTGTACTACGTAGTAAGGGAAAAAGCAGACTCGCAAAGCAAAACCAAAAAAAGTCTTGCTGCAAGACTCGCCTAGAATGTGACGCTCTGAGGACCTGCCGCGAGACCCCCCAAAACTGCGAAACGTGGGAAGCTCGTCATCCTAACACGCCCCCCGTGCCTAACACCTGCAGCTCTACCATCCTCGCTCTGCGTCACCCACCCACACGTCCAAAAGGCAAGACATCATTCTGCCCCATGTGGCCATCGGCGGTTTTTTTCTTTTCTTTGGCCCACGAACGTGCAACAGTGAGTGTCTCAACTCTACAGGGCCACCACGAGACTTGCCACTTCTGTCGACATTGCACCTTGGAGATGGATATCCATGAGTGGCAGAGCTCTAAAACTACGACGATAGCTTTCGTGCTAGTGGGTTGTTCCTTGGGTCGCCAGGAGAGGGCGTGAATGGTGAGATTTGACCAGGACCGCAGCATCAGCCATCCAGTGATCCAGCCATCAAGCCATCCCGCTACCCACCATTCCCGTGGATGCCGATGCGGCGATGCCATGCCCTCGCCATGGTGTTATGCCATGCCTTGCCGTGCTACTCGTCGGTTCTGCCCGTCCCCCCTCCTCCTAACTAGCTCTATGCTCGTGCTGCCGGCAGCATCGGGTGCTGTGCCTGGGAAGGCAGCCGGTCCGCAACGATGGTGCAGCCACGACTACATTTGGTTTTCATCCCCATCGTCATCCCGACCTGGAATCTTGCAGATGTGGTCGACGTCCCATCCACACGCACGCCAGCAGCCCAACCGAACCCACACCCACAACCTACCAGAGAGCACAAGAAAGCTCCCTTAGAGGTAAGCCCAGGAAGGAGCAGGAAGTGGACCAGCGAGCTGGCCTCTGAGTTGGCCACTCACAGCGCGCATACGGCCTGGGGCGGAACCGGGGTCAGTCCAGCGCCAGCCGGGGCCCGCACCACCCAAACCCACGGACACGGTGCGGTGCGTCAGGACGATCATTCTTTTTCTTCCATGTACCCCGTCGTCTTCAGCCAAGCGGCTTGCTCGTCGTCAGTTGTTTCTTGTCGTCTCTTCTCTCTCTCTCGCAAGGCGCGACGTTCGTTGCTTTTTGGCCTTCCCGAGGGGGCGGTCATTTGGGCCACAACCATCTAGACCTCTTTCAACTTAGGTCATGTCCACATCGCGCCAACAAGTCGCACTCATAACGCATACCGCATACCGCATGACGGGTTTCCTGCTCCCGTCCAGGGGCCAGGAGTGAGGTGCGTTCGTTGGCAACCCTCCATCTGCATCGAGGAGGTATCGAGAGATGCAGCACGTTCGAGGCCGCCGAGGTATATCGCATGTGTACCCAACCTACCTCGTGCGTGTGTGCGAATGGATTGGGCCCTGTCCGTCCCCAGGCTCCACGGGCATAGTCCATGGCCCACGGCCCACGACCCACGGCCAGCGCAGCGCTGCGAGCGTCTTGGTCTGTTCTGCACTGGTGGCGCCCCATTGACCGCCTCGGTCGTTGCTCCCCGTCCCTTGAGCCCGCCGGCTTCGGGGCTAGGGCAATGGGGTGGCGGTGTCGCGGGCTCATGGCCAACCTCACAAGGGCGCTAGCAACTTGATGGTTCTCCAGTGCTGCTCAGGGCGGTCGCCTCGCGGGTATCCATCCCCTTGGTTCCGAGACTCTAGCTCGAGCCTCGATTCTGACCTTCGAGTAGATCGTCGACATCATCCATGGACCATACTATGTACCGTAGCCCGTACGGAGTACTTCGTACTTCGTACACAACTGTCGGGGAGCTGATGCCGCCGGCTGCCCTAGCACCATGAAGACTACACCGACTGCCACAGGGGGGAAACAAGAAGCACTTGACACATGACGGCAAAGCTACAGTAGCTCCCCCGGCCCCCGGAACCCTCTTTGCACCCAGCCCGTCTAAGCCCTGTTATAGGCTTGGCACCGCGGAGACTTGGGACCGGGGCCCAGGCGACAGTATGGGGCGCCGGACAACCTGGTACTTGCGCGCTGGCAGCCAGCTGGTTCCTGGTCGACTTGGCGCGACCCCCGGTCAACACGTTAAAGGATCGTCCATAGCTCTAGCCCCAGCTTGGGCGACTGGTCCCGACTTTCCTGGGCGTGCCATGGCTCAGGCCCTGGTCAAAGGCTCCCCAAGTGAGTGACCTGGCGGAACCTCGAGAGGTTCGCAACCAGGGCCCCCGCCCCTTTTGGAGCTTGATAAGAGACCAGTGCGGGAGTAGCCCTCTTGCAAGCCCTGCATGGCAAATAAAGAGTAATAACACACAGTGTGGCTGGTCCCATAAAGACCCAGCTGCTGGGTCTCTTGGGCATTCTTACAAGGGTTTGGTTTTTGTTGGCGTTCCCAGAGCACTTGAGTGGCATCTCACTACGTACATCACTTGCTTGTTGGACCCAGTGCTTCGTTCATCTTCTACCTCTTGTCACTTCTTCTCCTTCACTTGCTTTGCACAAGTCTCGCCGTTCGAGGTTGACAAGTCCCCTCATCCGCCTCCGTCTCCTACCAACCGGTGGTAACAACTCGTTCATTGGGCGGCAACCCCTCCCCCAGCACCACCGATCTTGCTTCACTCCTTTGCCGCTAGCCCTGTCTTCCCAGCTTGAAGCCTCCTCGTCAACAACAAGACTCGACTCGTCAAAGGCAGAAGCCGTCAAGGCCAATTATTAGAATTGCGAGGCGAGTGGGTTGCTTTGGCTGGTACTTCTCAAACCCACCTGTTATTTGGCGCTCCACGTTCGCCTAGCCATTCACGACGACAGGACTCGACTTGACGAGTTTGATTTGCCGGCCATATCCTGCATCTCTCATCCCCCTGTCACCAAATCCAGGTTGTTTGGCAGCCACCACTTACGCCGCGTATCATTGTTGATGACGAAGCTCGACTGTATCGAGCTCTGTCCCCTTTTCGGTTGCTCAAGAACGCGCTCGTATCAAACCCGTCGTGGCAAATACTGCCGCGCCGCCTCAGCTTATTGATCACCAGCCAGCCACACCTCGGGGTTCCGACTGACTGGACGTGATCAGCCTTTGGATATCGTTTCCCTCGTTCCGACGAAAGTGACCCCGGCCATATCGACTAGGGTTGCCTGAACCTTGGTGCCTGGATCCCGTTGCAACTCGAGTAAAGAAGACCACAGGAGCAACCGGACAACTTCTCGACTTTGGACATTTTCTCTTCTTCGAAACTCTCACCTACCGTCTCCTCCTCTAACAGCTCCGCTCCTCATTGGGACTGTTTGGGTATCAATCCCCAGCTAGTCCCCAGACACAACACACCACCCAACCTGGCGATCCAGTCGGTAGGCCTGTGGCCACAGGCACAGCCAAATCAGGGCAGCCCCAGCCCTGCCGGAACCGACTCAACCGGCGCAACACCGAATTCCCCGCGAACTCCTTCAAGTCCCACCTGGCCGCCGCAGAGCTTTTCGCTTGACCAGTCTGCCACGGTCAAGGACGCCAACCAGCCGTCGTTGCCTGGAGCTGGGGAGGGTCGATGTGCCGGTCCCCGTGGCCAGGAGTGCGTTGGCGATCAGGCCCAGATGTCACAGGGAGGACCTGCGTCTCGCCATGCCTCGCGCCGCTCCTCGAGGTCCCCTGTCGACGACGATCCAGTCTCGCCGTCGTCAATGAGGTACGGAAAGTCCAGCAGTCGTGACATGCGACAGGACTTAGGCGGCGTGCCTCGCACGAATGGCGAAGGCAGGAGTCAACAAGTTCCGCCGAGAACTCTAGGCGTACACAATATCCTCAACCCATCCGAACCGCGGCGTCTAGGACCAGGAGACAACCTTAATCTCCCCCAAATGTCACGACCACCAGAAGCCGAAATCCCCACGTCAACTCCTGGCCCCTTCAGAGCAACCCGGCCCTTCTCGACAGCCCAACCTGCCTCCTTGTCACTCCCAGGGACACCAGTGGGCGCGATGACACCTCTAGGCGGCCCATTTTCCGAACGCAACTCCCCCACGACCGCGTTCCCCTTCCCTGCCATACCCAATCCAAGAAGAAAGCTCAGCCCAAGACCCCCACGGGCCATGAGCCTAAGCCATGGACGGGCATCTCACCAGAGCGTGGATACCCGTCCCCCCCTTCCAAGTATGCCTCAAACTAAGCGGCCTTACGAAAGTGACGTTCCCGACGAACACCGATCACAGATCCGCGGGCAGCATCATCCTCTAGGAATGCCTTCGGGTCTCGCCGGCGGGATCCAAAACCCTTCGAGGACACACTCCCAGCCGATGATACAATCGCCAGGTCCTCACACGCATCATTCGGTTTTACCCACCAATAACCCTCCAGCTCATCATCAACCGCCCATGTCCCCGCAAACGCCTTTCCATCCTGGAATGCAACAAGGCCGATCTTACTCGACCGCACATCCCACCAACGAGGGGGCACCGCCTTGGACTGAAATGATACGGAGGCACGGGATGGGAGGAGCGATGGTCGGGGCTGAGGGGCAGCAAGCTTTCATGACACTCCCAGGAAGCGATACTCCGATCCCCGTGCAAGTGGACTACTCCCAAGCGTCGAAAAAAGCAGATGAGAAGCGGCAACGAAACGCGGTGGCATCGACGAGGCACCGGAGAAAAAAGAAAATCATACAAGAGGAAAACACCAAACAGTTGCAGGAGCTCCGGGACGAGAGACGAGCGTTGGAAGTCAAAGTCGAAGAACTAATCCTACAGCGGGACTTTTACCGAGATGATCGAAACCGGCTTCGAGATATCGTATCGCAAACACCAGGAATTAGCGCGTTGGCTGCTGGGCCTTCGAGTCCTGCTTCTGCCAGAAGCAGCTCCTATGCAGAAAGAAGCCCTTTAATGACGGCCCCGCACCCGTCAATATCATCGCAATATCCAGGCGAATCCTCGTCAGCCGAACGACCAGCACAACGCCGCCGAACGGACGACCACCCCGATTTCTCCATGCCGATATACGGCGTCCCTGGAGGCATGCATCCGGGTGCGTCTCCAGGTGCGCTACCGCCGATGCAAGCTCCGTCGTACGGCGCTCCATCACGACCGACGTCAGCAACATCGTCAACCGGGGGCGAGAGACTACCACCCTTGCGATCGATGGAGGGCCCTCCACCCCCTGGACTTGGACCAGGGCACGTGCAAGAGCAGGATCCTCGAACTGGTCAGTGGGTTTCAGTACAACCACGCCCGCAGGAGACGGGATGGGCAACGCGGAGACCTCCCGAAGGCCCAACGAGATAATGAGACGGGATACAACTACAACCCCCACGACTGACTGGGGCTTGGGTTAGAGAAAGTAGCAAAAGTGGAATAGTTTCCGTTTTTGTGGCCTTCGCATCTCGTTGGATTCTGTCTACATACTAAACTATCTACTATCTAATACTGGGTGTGTTTGGGTTTTGGCACTTGGGAACGGTGCTGGAGGGCGGGATTTTGGAAGACGCATCTGTCGGGCGACTGACATACTTTTTTTTGTTTCATCTCTTTGGTTTGTTGTCTTATGGAGTTGAACACTGCTCTGCGGGCAGGAGAGTCTACGGTGGGAGCAGGCGGTGAAGCGTGTTTCTGTACTTGGATTTCTTTCCTTTTTGTTCCATCACTCTACCTTGACGCTATACTTCAGAGACCCTGGCGAGCCCAGAACTACTACAGAAGGCACGACCCTGTCACCAGATTGGATTATATTTTCTTTGTTTTACCGATAGGCGGGGTGCAGCCACACGCGTTTGGCTGTCGTCATCACCAAATACCAACCAACACACTCGTTGAAAAGATACTTGCTTGGAAAGTGGTACATCATCACAAGAGGGAAAAACAGGCGGATGATACCACAGGAAATGGGAAAGGGGACACTGGCGGCGAGAATCAAAAAGCTTGGTCGAATCACTGGGTGTTTATGGGGGTTTCTTTTCCGCGTGCTTTGCGGTGCTGATTGCCTGATTTATTGGATGTCAGTCTCTTTTGTTTGTCATCCACCTTCCGAGTTCACTGTTTTGTCTACAACTACTTCCTATTTCTTGCTTGTGATGGGGGTTGGAAGAGTGGTTGTTAGCGGGAGATACCAGATTGGAATTACAGCGACTCGGGGCTGGACTCTAGGGCGAGTGGAGGGGACAGGTGTTTCTCGGCATTCTCTTTGTTTGCCATTGCGGTTTTTTGTTTCTGTTTCTGTAATCGATACCTCGGGGCTCCAGCACTGGAGCGGAACATAGCAGGACAAGGGAAAGGGAGACACTAGGTACTAGGCTGGACAGGACCACTTTAGAGAAAGATACCACTACACCACACCACATATTGTATAGGCTTAAAAAGAGAACACTATTACACACCATCAGGGGCCGTGTTCCGTTGAAGGCCCAGAACCTCAGCTTCGAGCAGGTTGAGCAGGTTACGCGGACTGAGTGGAGACGCGAGATGCGAGATGCAGATGCGAGATGCGTGGGGTGCGATGGATCTACACGGTCCCTCAAATGGGCGACAGGCGTTCGCTCTGGAATCTACTGGCATGTAAACGTCGGCTTTGTGGAGTGCGCCTAGCCATGACGCCTGATGAAAGGTGTTACTGGAGCCCCAAATTCCGACAGGAGCCAACGTTAGTGACCCCTGATGATGTGTATTTCCAGACGAGTCGCGAATTTCCCAATCGAGGAAGCCATGCAGATACAGTGCGAGATTATCAGCGCATGCTCCACGGAGCGAGGCAAAACGAGGCAAAACTAGCACGGCCCAAAAGGGAGCCCTAGCCTGTTGTCTTTCTGCGTGACATTTGCCCCCGGCGGCGCTGGGCTGCAGGCTCGGTGACGGCCGTTGCTAGCGGCATCGCCGCCGGTTATTGGTTTTAGTTGAGGGTTTTCAGACGGGAGGCGGAGTCTCTGCGTGTAAGCAGGTGCAGCTGCGTTGGGTAGGCACACGTACATAGATAGTATGGTGCGAGTTGGGCTGCAAGATACTAGACTTCCCTAAACAGCAAAGCTGATGGGCGGGCGGCCGCGTCTAGGGCGCGAAAGACGGGGCGGACAGGTCGGGGATTCGCTGGGGGATGTTGGCGATGCCGTTCTGTCACATCCTCCAATTTCCATGCCGGGGGTGGCGGAAAGCGGCGTTACGGAACTCGGAACACGGAGGTGATAGACTAGGTAATTAGTCTGAACGAAGTGTCGAATGGAGTCTCAGACGGAGTGATCTGCATGAGTTCCAGGTCACTGTTCCGTAGCCATGTTCCATCTTGGACATTACCTGCGGCAGTCGATGTTGTGCTACCTAAAGTGCGAATATATTGCAGTACGAATACAAGGTTACAAGGTCTTGGAACCCCATCCATCACTGCATCACCTCAGGGATCATCAGGGTACGTGCCCCACCCAGAAGCTGCGGGAGAAACGTGGCCAGCCCTCGCTCCTTCCTGTCCCCCCGTGCTGCATTCATACCTTCCCTGCCAGGCCTTGCCGAGCTACCCCCCGCGCAACGAACCCCCACACTCCGATCGCGCCATCCCGCGTTCCTGGAAAACCAGACTACTAACTTAGTAACTGGACGACTCGGGAAGTACGAAGTACCTCGGAACCTCGCGACCTCTCGTTACATCATTCTCTTTCTAGCATCATCCCTGGCATCCAGACTGGTTTGCATCGAATCTGAACCTGCCATCCACACTCCACACCCATCCTTGCGCCTTTGTCTTTGTCTTGTCTCTCGTCTCTAGTCTCTCGTCTCTCGTCTCTCG
>JABSTB010000854.1:0-31771 GCA_013756995.1 Neonectria neomacrospora | reverse complement strand
GTGGTTGGGTGGGCTCTGGCTGGTGGTGGTGCATGTGGTCTGGCAGATGATCGCCGCTTGTTTGTCAGGCATTTACATGACTGAGACTAGAGATTGGAGGCGAGACGGTCCTGGACTCCAGGCGGGGGATAAGAGAGTCCTCTTCTGGGGAAAGGGACCAAGAGTAGGAGAGAGATCCCTGGAGGTGTCCTAGGTTCTTTGGGAGGGTCCATCTACGAATAGGCGAAGATATTTGGGTGGTGTCTGGCCATCGGGTCGAGCCTCCGTTCCACTGGTGGTCTTCATGACTTGGCACTGGTGCTCTGTCGCTGGTGAAAACCCGATGGATAGGATGTTTTTCGCGTTTCGGAATTCTGGGTATCGGTCATGATCATCATGGCATGCCACGGAGAGTTGGTGAGGAAGTGCCAGAGAGGCCTCGGAGATGCCTGATGGTGAAGGACGGATGCCGAGTGTACAAGTGACAAGTATGACATCTGATTCTGCATGTGACCCAACCGACCAACAAAGCGACCAGCCGACTGACGGAGCTAGCAGTTAAGGAAGAACCAGGAGTGAGGAGACTGAGGCAAAGAGCAGGGGATGGGAGAGCGGCTGCAAGCTGCAAGCTGCAACCAGGACTGCACCGAGCACCCGACATTAGGCGTTTCCTCTTAGCCCCCGTGAGTGCAGATGGGGTGCATTGGAAGCGATTCGCAACTCTTCCGGACGAAGATGTGTCTGTGTGTGTGTGTCAACTCGCGCACAAAAGCGGAATGCGGATCCTCGGGCGGTGGAAGGGGCTTTCAGCGCTGAGAAAGTCTGTGTAGGCCCTGTAGCGGAGGTGGTGGTGGACCTCTGGCGAAGGCTGCTGGGGGATTTAAGCCTGGGCCAGCTGACTCGCGAGCGGCCAATGAGGGAGACCAATTGGGCGCCCCGGCTTTTCCACCCTGGCGTCGGTGGGCGGAGGGATCTGTGGTGGCTGGTGCGCAAGCGACTCACTCAGCACGTTCTCTGATCTCTTGACGATGGATGGATGACTCTTCATTATTTTTGTGCCTCTTAGTTGGTGGGTGTCGCTGCTCGCTGTTTTGGCGACCGGGAAGTGGCGCTGCTGGGTGCAGTCACACGACTCACGGCTCCACCCCAGCTGGTAGTTCGTAGTACTGCTACGACGTGTAGTTGCGAATATTCGTACCGGCGATTGGACGAGGGATTGAGGGTATTGGGTACTACTTTGACTACTTTTTTCGGAGGTTGCTGTGCCGTAAGCCATGTCTTGTTGGAGGGGTTGAGCCAAGAGAGACATAGCTAGAATATCTCTGCGGATTGATGCTTGAAAGTTGCTTCGATTGCCTACTAATTATCTAGGTACAGCCGGGTAGTTGGCCATGCGCGCATCTAGAGCCCATTCATCCATCGCATTGTGCTGGGCAGAACCTGACGTGCATGGAACTCACCGCCCTGGCTGGCTGGCTGATGCTTCCTCTCCACTCGCGCGTCGCAAGGTGAAGGTGAGGCAGAAGATGGGCGAAATGTGGATGTGGAGACTGGAGAATGCTAGGGCACACGGCTGTGTACTAGTGACCTCGCAAGGCCTGGTCCTGGGCCATGACCTGGTTTTCTTGGCCTTGGCCTTGGCCTTTCGAGGGCCCTTGTCAGTTGCCAGACTCGACGTCTCCTCCCCCTCGTCGAGCTAAAATCTGTTCCGTGCGCGCACAAGCACACATGCAACCAGCGACAATCATCATTCCGCTTCCCGCTTCCCGCCTCCCGCCTCCTCCCACATCTCGCGAGTCGCTCCCCTCGCCATCTCATCTCGCGCCAGGTTTGGCGGCCAGCAAAGCAGCTCGCAAGCCAGCCCCAAGACCAGGCCCATCCGATCCTAGCTCGCTGGAGCCGGCGGCGCCTAGAGTACCGTGTACTTGGTGCCTGTGCTATTGATGCATCATACTTTGGCCGTCCGAAAATTCAAGAAGCAAGCCCGCCGCCCCATGCTCACCACCACCACCATGTCGTCGTCGTCGCCGCCGCCGCCGCCGCTGTCGCCGCCCATTCCCCACGACTCTCCATCTGTCGTCGGGTCCGACAGTGGCCGCGACCAGCAGACGGGGACGACTGAGTTTGGACCTTTATCTGGTACGTAGGCTGTTCTTGTTAGCCTTTTCTCGCCTCAGCCTTTGGCTTCCCCGGATCAGACTCCTACTTGCTCACTTCCTTTTCCTCTCTGCTTGTTACTCCTGCTTCCCCTTTCAACTCCCAAAAGTCATCCATCCATCTGCATCCGTCCATCCTCCCCTCCACCTCGTACCTCGCGTGGATTGCATCTTCGCTGCCTGCACACGGGGACGCAAGCATACACCCACAGAGAGACACAAACACAGGCACCACAGCAACCACAAAGGGAACACTGCACATTACCCCAGCCCAGGCCTAGTCGTGTCCGGTCGTGTCGCTCTTCGTTGTCTTGTCGTGTCTTGCCTTAGCTGTGCTGGTCTCGATTTTGTCTCAATTCTATCCGGCAGCTTCCTTTCCTGTTTCGCAATTGCACCTGGACTGGACTCGGCCGCGGCGTCGCCGATCATGTCTTGAGTGAGCCCAACCCCATCTCGTCCCCTCCTGTACTTCGGCCTCTACTTCCCCCTCTGCCCTCCTCTCTCTCATCCTTGCCTCGTCCTATTACTCACCTCTTCCTGCCTGGCCTTGCGCCTTGCTTTTTATTTGCTTGCCCGCCCAGCCTTACCCCAGCCCATTGCCCATTTGCCCTGTCTTCTTCCTGGGCCACCTCCGACGTCGCTTTACTTGCTCGACGTCACATCGCGCGTGCAACCACACACGAGACACTCTTAGACAGACCACAACTCGGAGCTGCCTCTCCAACGCCACCTCCACCACCACCACCACCAACAAGAATAACAACACCACCTCCTCCTGCAACGTTCATCCATATTACCCATCCATATATACCTTCCCCCAAAGCACAGAGACCGCCCAAGGCTCTTGCCCTGTTTCCAAAAATCCAACATTGTTCCGCTCCTCCAGCAATCAAACACAACTCTTTGCTCTGCATTTAGCACCTCTTAATTATTTCGCCACCACTAACGAAGAACAAAGTACTACCCCATCCGACATCCAACCCCGACATCATACCACCAACAACCGTGCATCCTCTTCTCCAGGCGGCCCCCCCGCATTCTCGCTCTTCAACTGCCGCCACTGCTCCTATCCCAATTCCAAAGCCATCTTCTTCCCTTGGCCTTGCATCGCGGGCTTCGCAAGCCCCGACACACCCCGCCATGATCTTCTCCGACATCTACAGGAGCCCGCGGTCTCCCATCGCAAAACTTCGTCACCAGTCCATCCAACTGTCTACGCCTTTATCTCCTACAACCCCAGATTGGGTCGCCGATGAGCACGCCGACCTGTTGAGCAGAGACAAGAACAAGCAAAAGGAGGCCGTCAAGCGCTACCTAGATGCGAAGGTCAAGAACGATTGGGATTTCCAATGGCCATCACGGTCCGTCAACCCGGCCCCGGAAAACGTCATCCCCGACGACATCATTGCGGCACCCTGTGTTCAAACTAGTACCCTCGACAGCGCTGCTGTACCAGGAGTTGAAACTACTACCCTCGACACTACTGAGTCGGTCAAGCCTGTCCAGGACGAAACGCGGGACGACGATGGCTATCAGGTTGACGACGATGACGAGAGCGATGCGGAATCGACTTACAGCACCGTATCCGAAGATCCTGTGCACTACCGCCCCCGCACTGAGTGGACCTCGGATCTCTCCGACGACGAGCCTCTTCCCTCCCGCTCCCCATTCCGCTTCGACAGCCCGGGCAACGTAGGCCCCACGGTCCAAGCTGTCATTTTTGCTAAGCAAGCCAAGCGACGCAGAGCCGTCCGAAAGGAGTCCGAATGGAATGAGGGTCTGGCCTGCTTCGAAGCCAGGCGAACTGCTTGGACGGGCGCCCGCACCGTCCGTGTCCGTACCAAGCCCGTCTCGTCCCCGTCCGCTTCCCCACGCTCCCCTCGGCGCTTCTTCTTCCGCCGCTCAATGTCAAGCTCGCCACCAAGTTCCACAGTCTCCTCCACTCAACCAACAAATGTTAGCGATGGCTCCGATGCCTCTTCTTTGGCAAGGGGTGACGAGAAGGAATTGCAGAAGCAACAGTCAAAGGACACAAGCCCCTCAACCCCTCCCTCGAGCCAAAACTATCCAATCGAGACCCTGATTCCTATTGCGCCACCCCTACTACCTCCGAACAACATTCTCCGCGCCTCCATTACGCCCTCCGTCTATATTAGTCTCTATGACAAGGTCATTATCCACAGCCTTCAGCCCTCGTGTCCCATAAACCTCTCCGACATGCTTCGTGCCTGTGTCACTGGCTGGAAGCGCGATGGCGAGTGGCCCCCGCGCCCTGCTGCTGCAGTCCCTTCTCCTGTTGTTCGCAAGAAGAAGAAGAAGCCAACTCCGCCTCCGCAGGAGAACTCTGGCAACGTGGCCCGCCGCATGAGTTTTGGATTGCTTGGCCGTGATAAGGACGAAGAGTCAGCCCCTGGCAAAATCTTTCGACGTAGTCTGCATAAAGCTCTCGGCATTGCGAACTATGGGGCACAGGACATTCCAGCGGCAGCGAAGCCTAAGCAGGGCTAAATGCATAGCCATGATGCAACGACACTTTTCGCGATTACGATGGGGTGGGCTGGGTATCGAGCATGGCTATAATGCAAGGCGCAAATGATTTGGGTTTGCGGCATGTCGACGGGCAAGGGCACGCCTGTAGCAGCGTGGTTTTCATTTTCTCTGTCTCTATCCAGCATTCATGTATTGAAGGGGCGGTGTTTGTGCTTGGCTTTGTATATACCCCCATTCACTGGATTACATAGCCGGGCCCAGAGTTGCTTAGCTCTGGCCCATCATTTCTAGCGGATGAAGAATAATTCAACATAACGATTTGTTGGAGACTTGTAGCTTACTTGTATTAAAGTCTGAACTTGTTTTTGACTGGGCTTGCTGTATATCTTCACACTTTATTTTGATGTTCGTGCAAGGGTACATGGTGCTGGAAGCAAGCGTAGACTTATCCCAGATGTTCCTTATAAGAATCTGTGAATTGGAATGCGAACAGACGATCTAAACTATTAAAGCAAACCAAACTCATGACATGAAGGAATCGTCAACATTCTTTTCCCTCATGTGCGCCGCAGAGCGTAATACGCCCGTCGCTGTTCTTGGGTGCAATGGTCTCTGACATGATAAGCAAACAGACAAATAACTTCCTGAGTGTAGTCGCAACCTGGATATGGGCATGAAAGCTGCATGGACCTCAGACCTCCAAGTGCTTGAGTATGGTAAGGTGGCGCATCGGGATGTTTTGATCGACGGTGCTTGACGAGATCCCTCTCCCTGAAGTAACCATTGGCGCCGACCCGGTCGCAGCCAGCTGCTGTGCACGGGAAGGGCGACATGTCGTGGGCGGTTTTCATGTGTTTGCTGTAGTCTGAATACTTCGTGAACGGTCTCTCTTTTTCCTGGACCGAGTCGGGTAGGCGATAGAATGAGACGTCCCGGTATTCCGGACAATCAGGTTCGGGACAAGCTCCTAAGAACCTAGTCCACGTATAAATTTCGGACTTTGGGCCGGGCATCTTTTCTTCGGCATCATGCTTGTGATATTGCACGATGTGCTGTTTGAGATGGTCTCGACGAATAAAGGCTGATTCGCCACGATGCCTCTTGCAATAGGGACAGGGATGCTGAGGCTTCGTGGTGTTCTTTGTCTTCAGGTGTCGAGCAAGGACATCAGACCTAGAAAACTTGTTGCCACATCTGCACATAAAAGGTGCGTGTCCGAAACGCCGCCCATGGTGATGTAGTTCGGTCTTGTCGATGAAAGTGTCTCCGCATTCGATGCACTGGTGGCTGGCTGCTGTTACAATAGCTTCGTGATCCTGCATCGAAGCTGTCGAACCGGACTTCGCACCGGACTCCGCACCGGATTGTGAAGTCGCCAATAAAGGAGCAGCCCTGTCTACAACTAAACCAGAGGACACCCCGCCCGGTGTGGAGTTGTTTGATAGATCTCGGGGAAGAAATGTCGTGCTGGGGCTCGCCCTTTTTGTTAGCAGATGATAAATAATAAAAAAACTCACGCATCCTGGGTCATCAGGCTCTCAAAGTCAAACTCAGGACCAATGATGGCGGGGTCATCCCAGAAGCTGAGGCTGAACAGCGATTGATTGGTCTCGAGGCCTGGCATGGCCGTGGAGGCTTGATCGGAGCGGATGTACTCAGACATGGTGGCGGCGAGGCGTGCGTTGAGGCGGCGATGGGAGTTGATTAGTGGTTGCGAATGTGAGTAGGAGGTTTTGGTGTGCAAAGCGCCGAGGGATGCCCATGGGGACTGCCATGGTTATGACTTCGCTTCCCCGAATCTCTCGCCGCTTTAATAGATCAAGGTATCAGAAAAGGGTGGTCTGGAGCGGTTGTTGATGGTGGCTGCAGCATGTTGGGGCAAAGGGACTTCGTGATAGGTGGCCTGGTGGTTGTACGAAACAATCCCGCCCTGTTTTGCTGGCAACAGCTGCGGCACGGAGACGGTGGCGCCAACAACACACCGTCTTGGAGCAAAGACTTGTTGTGATAGGTCGCCTGGTGGTTACGAACTCGCCGTTGGCTGACAGAACGCAAATGACTGGTGGAGGCTTGCGTATCCCCTTGTTGGCTCGTGCTGTCGACCATGGCTGCGATGTGGCATAGGCCAAGATGGCGCTGTGTTGAAACTTGACCTGAAATACTCCTAGCCAAGTTAGTAGTTGATAGTTCCAAGTCGCATCAAGATGGAAGAGCCGGCAGCTATCTCGACGAGGAATATCAGAGGTCGTTTCTCGGTGCTTGCCTCGACAGACTGACGATGAATTCAGGTAATGTAAGGCAGCCATGCAGCAGGCACACGACGGCATCATTGTCCAAAGGTGGAAGAAGATAATAAATACTTAATGATGCCACCCTCGAGTCGAATTAGAGGTATAACTAGTACAAGCCGTAACGTGACCCCTGTATTCATATTCAGTACTCAGAACATAGGAAAGCAAAGGAAGACAGCAACTCACTTTCAGCACTTTACTCCGCCTGGGTGAGAAACATGGCCTGTGGGTTCTTCATCAGGAAGGACACAACGTCAGCCAGATCCTCAAGCACGTCCTGCGCATACTCGGCCTACAACTACACCGCGACATCCTCTAGCGTCAACTCCTCGCTCGCCACAAATGCCTCGATTTTCCACTCGCGCAGCGGCTTCTCTTGCGCATATACCGTCTCCATCTGAGCGCTGACCGTCTGAAAGTCGAGTCTCTCGACGTGCTTCACCAGGGCATCGAACCAGTCCATCGTCGCCTACAAGTCGGTGTGCACTGCTTCACCGGCTCCTTGAGCCCGGTGCACCTATGCGACGTGCTGGTCCTGGACGTTTAGCACAGCAGGTTCGCCATTGCCCACCAATCCACAATCTCAACGCGCACCGGTGCATATTGCCAACAATGTCCCATGGCTAAACCTGCGTTGGGGAAGTTGATGTTTCGTTCGCTTTCTCTTCACCAAACGTCACATCCTAGACCAACAGGCGCCGCGCCAAGCATAGCACCCAGGCAACCACCAGACAGCGTAGTCGCAATCATACCCTTGGGCCTTGACGAGATGTTGACCGTCTTCTGAATAGAATCATGCTTCTGCTACTCCACGAGGTTTCCGTTCACATATCCTTAAACCTCAAGACCGACACAGCTGAGCCCTCGACGAGTTCCTTCCAGTACTCAACACGAACCATATGCTGAACAAAATACGACAAGGGGAATGTTTATTGGTTGGTTTGTGAGCGCAAAAGCTGACGAAGGATTGAGGCAAGCAGATCTCATCCTATTCGGAACAGGAGGTAGGACTTGCCACCCGCACCTTCGACGAGAAACCACTTGACAGAGATGCATCCTAAAGACAGCTCTGTCGCCACATCGAGCTGGATAAGCTGCGTGACCAAAGCCTCAATGTCGGGATTAACCTCGTAATAAACGAACTCGTCAGCTGCTTCAATGACCACACCCAAGCCCTTAGCCCTCGTGCTCTAAAAACACGGTTCGCAGCAGTTCGCAGGACCTCATTGAAAGATACTAGATCTCGATGACTGGCCATGAGAATTTTTCGGTAGATCGCGGAGTCAACGTGGATGAGCTCTTGCCGAGCCGAGAAGCGTGGCATTGTCCAGTTTACTGCAGAGCAACCTCCTGCAGAAGTCAAGCGGGAAGAATGTTGGCAACCTTCGAGTCGAAGTTGGCCAGTTGAGGCCGGGTTACGGTCTCAAAAACGGCATCGGTGTTCTCAGCCCCCAGCAGCGCGAAGGCGAACACCTCCTCAACTACTTGAGTGGTCATCTCAGTCTCCATGGCGTTGACCATCTACAGAGAACGACTTTGCAAGATCTGTACCGCCTTCAACTTGACTTCGGCGATGCGGGCCTCAAATATTCATAATCAAGTCATTTCGAAGGAACATATTGTCGTTTAGGCCAATTTCCTCTTCGAGAACCCGGAGAACACGACTCCATACACCCCGGAGTTCTCCCTGCTTTCGTGAGGTTACGGTCACCTTCCTACCGGGATGACGCTGGGTCAGTGAGCCGGCCTTGGTTGTGGAGGCTACTTTGCTAAATCCGACATGACTATTGAGGTCAAATTTTGCCAGTTTGCCAGTCTGTAGAGTTTGCCTTCGACAGACGTCAGTTCCCTGTCGTATATGTGTTGGTCCAAGCAGGAGTATCAGGAGAGGGGTTCTATACTTCAGCAGTGCTTCGGAAGTTCGCCGACAGAGCCCTTGGGAAGAATTCGGCTCGTCTCGCTCGTGCGAGCTAACGATATAAGCAGCCTTAGCATCAGTGGTCTTCTTGAGTATCTTGTTCTCAGCAGAAGCGGCTGCCACCTCCCGAATGTCGCTCAGGCTGCTATCAGTGAGATATGCCAGCTTACCCAGAGTGATCCCTTACTTCTCGGCTAGCCGCTGAGCGACCTCTTGAATTAATGTAGCATCCGCTGCATTAGAGGCATCGTCGCAATATGGGCATCGAAGCTAGTAATGACAAGGAACCTCTTGGGGTTAATGGAACACGCCAGCACCAGCGCGTAGGTCCTGAACTCGAGTGCTCTGGGGCTACTTCATTGTCGCCAGCGGGGACAAGGCGGTTTGCGGACATGTCCTCGCGGCAAATTTCGTCATCGGCTGTGGACTAGGCAGTTCGAAGCTCGCAGTCCTTGAGAGCATCAGGACTTACACGTTAGATATGCTGCAGACCGTAATGCTCGTGTGCGATCCGAGAATTCCCTCTTTGACATCCCTGAGGGACTTGGAAACTACGGCCTCGTATTCGATTTGCACGCGTACAAGAACAGAAGTAATCATGCGTCCCTCAGTTTCAACGCTGTCAATAATAGGGGTATCGTCAGTGTCTCGCTACAGAAGACGCCGCTACTACTGATGTAATGCAAAATGAGGACCGCCAAGGCAGCCTGGATGACAGTCGCAGTAGTAGAGGGAGTTGGTGGGGGTTTGCTCCATTTGCACGTAGACTTTAAGGGGGAGCCGACAGCTGTCTGGTAGCTAGCCTTGGTAATAGTAGGTAACTGTAGCTCATTGACTCCATCAAAATGGTCCCATGAGTAAACGTACGAGGAGTAACTTAGTGAAGTGCTTGAAGTCTGCGGGGCTGCTGAGGATCTGGTTGTTATAGGGCTTGTCGACACGCTCTACGATCACGGGGATCACCAGCCGTCGTACAGAGCATGGCGCATGCTTAGGTCGAAGTTGACCGTACCAATCTCAGTGTTAGGATGACCACCGGATCAAGCCGCGACCGGAAGCCTGGACGATCCTGGCTCGGAGGGGCAGCAGCCTCCTCTGCGTTTCAGTCTTGTCCAAGAGGAATAACAGAGCAATTTCTTCTTGTGATGTCTCAATAATCTGCACCGCCCTCTCCGCCACGTTAATTAAAGCGATGGTGGAGATGAACTCAGCAACAGTCAGTGTGAGACCCTCACTGAGGGCGGCAGGCACGAGCCTCATGATTTAGAGAGTTCCCGCAAATGCCAAAGAAGTTGCTCTGGAGGTCGGCCTCGACTTCGGCGCACTGGGCTTTGTTCCGCGCCCTCTTCAGCTGCTCCTCGAGCCTGGTGAGGGGTGATCAAGACATCTCGGGGAAATATCTGTGCTCCTTCGTCCCGACTGGGGGTATGCCGTGGTGCCCTCTCGTAATATGGGGGAGTTGTTGATGCATAATGAACCGCCGTACGGGAAGATGTATCCCCAGTCCCTGCCACCGCCGCGAGCTCATCTTGAGGATAGCATGCTAAAGTTCATGCCAGGAATAATTCGGCTCGGAAAACAGTAACATCGTGAGCATCGTCCGGGTTGGATACTAGCGAGGGGCTGTTCAAGACGGCGGGAACACCTCGTAGCATGCGTGAAGTATGGCGAGTCTCGAGTGGAATGGCCTACCACCTCCGTTGGCATCGACAATATGCATCGAGGCAGTCTCGTCGGGAATGAATTGGGCTAGGTGAGGGACGAACGTCGGTAAGATGAGAGAACCTGTCCACGATTAGGAACCAAGACGAGGTGTCGAGTTTCACCGACGACAAGTCATCAATCAAGAGTTCGCTTCTTGACTTGTTCTTTAGCCCAGGCGTGGCTGTTGCAGGGTAACCCTCTGCAGGCTATCTTGTGGCGGCGAAATATCACCGCAATATCCTTGAAGGGGCGCTTCGCTCTTCGGGATACGACCATGAGCGAGAGTGCCATTGCATGAAGGCTCGCTTGGCGATTCTGAGCCTGACATATGGTTCCACTGGTTGCTGACGAACAGGAGATTCACCCCTGTCTCGCAACCTAGTCGGTATGAACGAGGGAGTTGGAAAGTAACGTTGAGAATAGGACCATCGAAGCCTTGGCGGACCCACGAACTATATGTCGAAATGAGTTACACCTGAAGTGAACCTAGAATCACGCACAAGCTTGAGAAGTCCATACTTTCAATCTAGGCTGAAGGTCACAAGCGGAAGTTGTACAAGACGTTTTGATGAAGCTTCTCGGTACCTGGGCGTCTGGACCACATGGAGGCTCCTATATGAGGGCTGTCTAGGGCTGACTGGTCATACACATTGAAAGAACGAAAACCACGAGACATCCCGAATGCATAAGCATGTATGCGGGGCCCCAAGTCTTCCAGGAGGTTCCTGCATCCCGGTTTCCAACTGGCGCAGTCTCTCTTCGCGATGAACCAGCAACTTCCCGTCTAGCCGGAACCCCCACGCTTCGTCCACAAAGGCCTTGCCATATACAGGCGCTAACATGGACTCCAGCCGTGGGTGATGCATCTTCTTCCATTTTTGACAAGGCCTCCCTAAGAAAGCGTCCTGGACAGTGCTTGTATCTTGTATGTACTTGCGGCTACAAGCAGCCACGCGAGGTTCGCAAGGAACCCCCCGAGCACATCCCGCGCACCTAACGCCTGATGCCCACTAACACCCACAAGCTTTTTACCTCATACGCCACCAGGACCGCCCGGTCTGTGCTGTGAAACCAGAGCCCGAAGCCAAGGCATCGGAGCAGGCTGAACCCACCACCATCCCGGGAAGTGGACTGCGGCTTGAGGTGAAGTGCTGAATGTAGCTTCCGCGCTGGATTTGGGGGCGTATTGCATCATCCAGACAACTTAGAGCTGCCCGAATTTCGCCTGGCTGACGGAGCCAAGACCATAAGTAGCACCATAGTCTTTCGGGACATTCTCCCGTTCATGGTGACTTGAATCAACACCAACGACCCTGTCATGGTTGCAAAACGGTCCGACGGAGTGGGTGTGGGAAGCTGTTTCGTGGACACTTACGTACCAAGTGCTAGGGAAACCATCTCGTCCTCCGCCGTGTAAGATCGCCAAAGGAGGGACTAATGTTAGGCCCTGCTACCCACCCAGTATAATGATGCGATGAACTCTTCCCCCAAGCCCGAGCTTCAACTGCCCTGAGCCATCCTTGCGTAGAGCATGCCGGCCGTCGAGACCCTAGCAATGAGCTGCACAAACAGGGGGTGCAAGGCGGGACAGGTACGGAGCATTGCACAAAACAAGACAGAGCAAAGCACCATTTCTCACGCCCCCTCAGAGGTTGTATTTTGGATGGACTCCAATCGTGTACGTAATAATGGAGTCCGGGGATGTTCTCCACTCCGCCGCGGTTGATCAGATAAAATTTTCAATCGGCCGGTTTCGGTCCAGGTATGGGGTGTCCTTAGAGAGTAAGTGGAGCGTGCACAAAGTGGACCACTCATCTTATCAGATCATCAGATTAGATGCCTCCTTGTCTTTTTTCATTCCCACCAGAGAACGGAAAGCGGCGCTAATGGACTTGGTGCTCATAAGCTCCACGGCCGGCGTCACGGCCGGCGTCATGACCGGGGCGTTCTCAGAGAGCAACGAGTGGAGGGAAACCCTAGGGTCTCAGAACACGACCCAAGAGATGCAGGACGGGGCCGAAGAGGCGAATGGTCGCAAACTAGCCATGTCGATGGCGACAGGGTCTCTGCACCACGATCCCGGAAAGTAATTGCCGCACCGGCGCCGTGCAGGTTTCTGCCCTCCTCAACTATGGAGATGCGCCTCTTTCGGCGCCCCACGTCCCGGAAGTTCCAGCGACGGCAGAAGCAGTGGGTCTGGAACGCAAAGACTGAGAAAACGGGTCAACACGGGTTACGCGCGCTGGCGGGCGTCGCTGTGGGTGTCGATGGTGGCCATCAATTGCATATGGTCCGGCTGCCCCAGACGAAGCCTCTCTCAAAGTCCTGCTTGAAGATCTCCAACATCACGGCCAAACGAATTTGTGGTTTGCTCGTCGCCGATGCCATCGCCCATCATGACCGTCGATCCCTCACACATCCAGCCCGAGCCCACGAGCCCAACGCAGAAAATGTCGGTCCTCTCCGGCCCTGTCGACCCTCCGCTCGTCGACTTGACCCTCGGCGAACTCCTCGAGCTCCAGACCTACCAGCATGGCAACCAGGAGTGCCTCGTCATTCCGTGGACGGGAGCCCGGTGGACGTACAATGATCTGAACCAGCAGAGCTCGGCACTGTCACAGGCGCTGCTTGACATGGGCCTTGGCGTGGGTGACCGAGTTGGAATCATGGCTGGAAACTGCGAACAATACGCGGCGGTCTTCTTCGCCGTGGCCAAGATCGGGGCCATCCTCGTCATTCTCAACAACACGTACACGCCCACTGAGGCTATGTACGGCCTTAAGTTCACCGATTGCAAGGTTTTGTTCACCACACCTCGAATCGGCCGGCTCGACAACGCCCAGCTACTCAACGAGCTCGAAAATAAGAAGACGGCGCCAAAGGTTGTCATGCTGAGGGACGACAGCTCCGGCAAATACCAAACCTATGACGAGCTGATCCAGTCGGGTCGGCGGCAAAGTCACCAACGGCTATATCGGGCCATGAGCAAGGTGCTTCCCCATCAGGTAGTGAACCTGCAGTTTACGAGCGGCACGACGGGCTTGCCCAAAGCGACCATGCTCACCCACCAGTAAGTATAGCGGGGAAACACGTCCATCATACCTGTGCCAGGGATGGGCGGAACAGAGAAAATAGGAAACTGACCAGACCGCAGCAATTTGGTCAACAACTCGCGCTTCATTGGAGACCGAATGCGGCTTACTCCTGCGGATATTCTGTGCTGCCCTCCGCCGCTGTTCCACTGTTTCGGCCTGGTTCTTGGACTCCTCGCTGTCGTCACCCATGGCGGCAAGATCGTGTATCCGGCCGAGGTCTTCGATATCCCCGCCACTCTCCTGGCAATCTCCGATGAGCAATGCACCGCGGTCCATGGTGTTCCAGCCATGTTCGACTCTTTGTTCCAGGCAAAGTGGCCGGAGGGCTTCAACTGCGATAACCTGCGCACTGGTATCATCGCTGGTGCCCCTGTGCCGCGATACCTCATGGAGCTGTTGGTCAACAGGTTCGGAATGACCGAGTTCACCAGCAGCTATGGCTTGACCGAGGCGTCCCCGACGTGCTTCAATGCCTTTACAGATGATGCCATTGACAAGCGGCTGACCACTGTCGGCACTCTGATGCCCCACGCCCAGGCGAAGATTGTGGACCGCGATGGCAACATTGTCCCCATCGGTGTGCGAGGCGAGCTGTGCATGGGCGGATACCAACTCCAGGCAGGATACTGGAACAACTCTGAAAAAACCAGCGAGTGCATGATCCGAGATTCTTCGGGTGTCTTGTGGTTGCACACTGGTGACGAAGCTGTATTTGATGAGAACGGCTACTGCAGCATTACCGGCCGCTTCAAGGACATTATTATCCGAGGTAAGATTGATTTCCTCTTTTTCCTTTTCACGGAACCAAGTTAACCTGTTGCAAAGGTGGAGAGAACATCTACCCCCTTGAGATTGAGGAGCGCCTCATGGCCCACCCCTCACTTTCGCGCGCCATCGTCGTCGGCCTCAAGAACAAGCACTACGGCGAAGTTGTAGGCGCCTTTGTCGAGCTGGCCGAGACCCAAAGCCAGCCTACAGACCAAGAACTGCGCGACTGGGTCCGAAAGAAGCTCGGTGGCCACAAGTCGCCAACGCACATCTTCTGGCTGGGCCAGAACGACATCCCGACGCTGGTGCCGTTGACGGGCAGTGGCAAGGTGCGCAAGTTCGAGATGGCCGAGCTGGGCGACGAGATTTTGAAGAAGCAAGCGAATACCTCCAAGTTGTAGATACTGTTTTCTGTTGTTTTCGAGCTGCGCTTTAGACGCACGTATATTTTGGCACGGTAAATGATGACGATAGAAGGAAGTTAGCGGACGTGGAAAAGCACTTACATAAAGATTAAAAAGATAAGAACGGATATTTTAGGCTTTCACATGCTGCCCAGCCTTAGATCAGCCTGTTGGTTCACTCTTGTGTCACTCTGTTGGTTCACTCTTGTGTCACTCTGTTGGTTCATAGACGACATATGTTTTGTAGCTGGGGAATTTTCCTCGGCACTTGTATTTTCCCGCGATCTAGATACCTTAGGTACATGCGCGGATACACTCACCCGCACTCGACCAACACGCGTCCTAGCTTTTCAGCCAATCTTGGCAAACCCTTTCTATCAAAAAATGCTATGACGTATTAAAATCCCAAAACGGGCCAGCAATCGTATCTATCTACAACTTGGGCACCAAACCGAGCCTGATTCCGCCGATGACCTTCTCGTTGTCAGCAAGCGGGCACAGTTGGAAGAAGTGCTCGCGCGAGCACCGCATGAAAGCGCTGCGCTTGCCCGGCAGATCGACAAACTTCTCTAGCCCGAAGCCGTGGATGAAGTCGTACATGACGACGGTCGAGTTTGTCTCCTTGGGCTCTCCCACGACGTTCATAGTGCGTGGGTCATCGAGGTACAGGTAGTGCATCAAGCTGCTCCACCACGCCGACACTCGATGCGGACCACGGAAGCGCACGTCACCGACCAGCGAGTGGCGGCCTCGATCGAAGTCACCGGCGTCGTAATAACCACCGAGAGGGTCCTCCTGTGATGGAACTATTAGCGCTTAGGTCTCATAGAGAAATAGATATCAGGTATGTACCTTGGCCCAGTAGACTTCGAAGTAGGCGAAGTAGGTGTCATCCCACTTGGCCAGGACGGCGATCTGGTGAGGATCCTCGTGAATCTTTTGGAGATATTCGCGGTGCTGCTCGAGAGTTCCAGTTTGGTTCCAGCCCTGCGTTACACGGGGGTCGTTCTGCCACTCGTGAAACAGCCGCAGGTGCTCGGCATCCTCATAGTCGAGTGAGATCATGGAGAAGGTCTCCTTGAGATGAGGGATCCATCGGCTGTAGATGACTGAGCCAGGGGCAGGTTTGGCGGGTCGGATCGGGTGCCACGATTGCTGGCGTCGTTCGGGGTCTTGGGGATCACCAGCCGAGGCCCAAGTCATGGTGTGGTGGAGAGCTGTGACAGGGTACGAGCCCAGAGGGTTCGAAGCCGGCAACGACGATGGCGACTCAGCCGGGCACCAGACAGGTCGAGGGCCAAACGGCGAGCCAGCGCCCTGCCAGAAGGTGCTGCGCAGAACAAGCACGAGGCTTTCGTCGGACTTAGTCGAAGGCTCTCGCTTCTCGCGCACTCTGAGCGGATGGTTGATGGCGAGCAGTACATCCACGAGCTGGCGGCCTAGGACAATGGCGTTGGTGCCTCGAAGCTCAAGGCGGAGCGACTCGTTGTCCGGCCGCAGAGAGAAGAGGGCAT
The DNA here is from genome assembly GCA_013756995.1 of Neonectria neomacrospora. Lineage (NCBI taxonomy): Eukaryota > Fungi > Ascomycota > Sordariomycetes > Hypocreales > Nectriaceae > Neonectria > Neonectria neomacrospora. The sequence goes on along the minus strand of JABSTB010000854.1, from coordinate 15,452 downwards.
ACACAAGCAGCCATGCCTGGCCCAAAGTTGGCGTCTCAGCTCCCTCCCAGTGGAAAGCGACGCAAGGCGAGCGACGAGCGCGAGCCCAAGGACTATTATCCCCAGAGGTCGGCAATTCGCTCGACTTGAGCTCGATGGGGCCGGTGAAGACGAGGCGAGTGTTGTGGAGTTCAAAAGGGACGGGCTTGGAGGTTGCGGTCGACTTTTGGACGATCTGGTAAACGGGAGTTTCGACTGTTGCGTCGGAAGGTGCTGAGGCCTTTTGAATGGCGTACTCGGTCTGGTATGGGTGAGGCAGCTTGATGATTGTTTCGTCAGCCGGGATGGCAGAGAAGGGTACTGGTAACGCCATTGCGGTGGAATTGGATGTCTGGCTAACGCAGACAGACTCTAGAAGATGAATTGGGAGGAGGATAGAAGCAGGAAAACATCAATCCAGTTCACGAGGCTATTCACAAGAAGTAAAATCGGCCGCACCCAGCCGTCGGCGTCATGTCGAAATATTCTGCAGTCCACCCCCACCAGGGAACTCGTCTTCAGCTTCGGTCTCTCATGTGCCGGCGCGCCAAGTTTCCCAGCTAGCCGGACACTTGGCCTTTGGCTTCGGCTTGCAGCAAGACCCGTGGCGGGTATTTCGCAACCTTCCGCAGCTTCGGCAGTGCGCATGGAATTATCAATCATGATGCGCCGACTTCCCAGACAGAAACTTGCTGCAGGCTTGGTGCGTTGGCTTCGTGAGTGGACAATGGCTGGTCTCATGCCCACACGCCCTTTGCCGTGGCCTACCCCCACACTCCCCCACTACCCACCGGGACAGAGGTACGGAAGCAGTACAAGAGACTGAGAAAGAGGCGACACCGCCGGTCCTGCAGGCTTGACCACCTCGGTACGGGAGTGTAACCATTCAGGACCAGATGGAAGCCCCGTGGAGTGGGGAGGTCCGCGTGGTCGGCACAACGGAGGCCCACGAAGCCACTCAAGCCACCCCTCGAGCTCTTATGAAAGAGGCTTCATCGCAGGCCTGCATGACTTGTACAGCTCGGTACCGCGCGGCGCTGAGTCGCTTCCTGCGCTGGCGTGCAAAGCGGATCTGATAACCTTAACGGTCGAGGTGTCCCCGGTTATTCCGTCCCAGTTGCACACCCCTTCTTCTTTTAGAACCTCCACCAGGAGGCCCATTTCCGGGTTCTCGGAGCACCTCCACCACAGTAAGCAGTAAGACGCGTCCACAGTGCTGTGTCAGAGAGTGACTTCAAGGAGCCGAAACAGCCTGAGGGTCTTGACATTCTTTCCTGCCGCGCCTGACCGCCTACTCAAGCCCACTGATCAGATAAAACCCTCATTTTAATCAATCTACCCATTCATTGGCTGGAGATCGACCCACTAGGGTTGAACCGAGATTGACGCCGCTCTACGCTAGTCCCAGTTCGGGGGATGTGCCGGCCCCACGTCCTCGTCCCCAAATCGGCAAATGATCTGGCGCGTTACTTTACACAACCTCGTGGCCGGGGTTTTCATCCATCGTCCAGTCTCCCGATCGTGACCCCGTCGTTCGCCAAGGATCACCACGCTCACATTCGCCGTAACAGGGGAAGTACACGGAGAAAAGCCCATGCGTCGTCGACAACCTCAACTAACAAGCTCCATCGGCAGTGGACACTGAGTGATGCTTCGGCGCAACTATCCTAGTCCCGTTGGGTTGGCCGTTGTCCCCAAAGCCCAGGTCAGCCCTGCGCATGTCTTGTGGGAGGCCCAATGCTGTGAGCTCGTACAGTGAGCCAACCAGAGCGTTCTGATTATCTGATCAAAACACCTCCAGGGCGGGATGGAGATTATTTGTCCCACGTTTTGTAAGGCTCAGGCACAGGGATGTGGCGGAGAACGCGTGCTCCATGTGGGAGTCCTGCATCATGTCTCACGCGATCCGCGGATCTCAGGACTCACACCACGACTATGAATGCCAATTTTCGGACCCGATTTCCCATTTTGCCTTGCCTCGTGGCCCCATGAGGAAGATGATTTTTCACGGCCGGGCTCATGAAACTAGAGGATCCTTAGAGGCATGAACTATTGAACCTGGCGAGGTTTCTACAGGCTGAATTCGGGCAAGCATCAATGGCCTTGTGGATGCCTTCCCCATGTCTCAATCAAACCAGAGCAGCTGTGCAACGTCTTTGAGTCAAAACGGTTCGTTCCTTATTCCCGGATCTGACGACTCCATCCTAAACCTCCTAGGGCAGTCACCAGCTGCTTGGTCTTCCGATGTTGATTGCCGATCTATCTGGTCCCCTTCCCGCTTTTCTGCACCCACCCACATGGACTCGCAACGGGCCACTACGGAAATCGGCACACGAGGCCAAGGGTTCTACAGTTGACATTTCGGTGGTTCCCAACGTCGGTCGTGGATCCCCTGTTTGCTTGATCCTATGTTACGTTGTATTGTCCAGTGTTACGTACGTACAAGTTGATAAGAGACTCGTCGCGCCCATGATCGGCATTCGTTTCTCTCTCTCCTCATTAACAAAGCGTCTTCTTTCCTTCTTTTTCGTTAACTCGAGTTGCCTCCCATCAACTCTGCAACCATGGCAGTAGCAACAGAAGTGGCGCCTCAAGTGGCGCCTACAACGTCTCCCGATGCATTCGATGAGTCCGGTGCGCAGAAGGAGGCCGGCGGTACTATTGACCAGACCCATGCCGGTTCTGACAGCGAGGAACCCATCCACGAGGACGCCCAGGCCGGTGTGCGGAACATCGAGGCCATCACGACGGTATGGACGAAGACTGCGCTCGTCACCGCCTACGTTATGATCTGGCTCATCTACTTCATCGAGACGATGCAGTCAGGCACAACCAGCTCGCTATCGCCCTACGTGACCAGCTCCTTCCAGGCACACTCCCTAACGCCCACCGTCGGCATCTTCAGCTCCATCATCGGCGGCGTGTTCAAGCTCACGCTCGCCAAGATCCTCGACGTCTTCGGCCGGCCTCAGGGCTACGCCCTTTCCGTCTGCCTGCTGACTCTCGGCCTCGTCATGATGGCCGCCTGCAACACCGTCGAGACGTACGCTGCGGCGCAGGTCTTCTACTGGATTGGGTAAGTTTTCCATATCATACTTTCTCGGCAATCTGACGCCACCTCCATATATGCGCGGATAGCCCTATGGAACTGGGCGTTGCCCCGGGTTGGTGGCGCTGCGCCTCGCCAAGACGGGTGTGGTGCATAAGCTCAGCCAAGCTGAACGGGACCGCGCAGGAGCAACACCGTATTTCGTGTTCTAGAAGGCTAATGAAATTCAATCGCAGATATAATGGCCTCGACTACTCGCTCAGTATCTTCATCGCCGATACTTCCCACCTCAAGAACCGAGGCCTGATGTTCGCCTTCGCCTCGTCGCCCTACATCATCACCACTTGGCTAGGCGGCCGCATCGCCGAGTCCTTCCTCAACGGCCCCGGGTTCCGATGGGGCTTCGGCGTCTTCTGCATCGTTATGCCCGTCGTCACCATGCCGCTGTTCGGCCTGTTCATGTATTACTACTACAAGGCCAAGAACATGGGCCTTATTCCCAAGCGCGAGACCAACCGCACCATCATCCAGTCGATTCTGTACTACGCCCGCGAGTTCGATGTAATCGGCCTATTCCTCATTAGCGCCGGAATCTCGTTATTCTTGCTGCCCTTCAACATCTACTCCTACCAGAAGGAACAGTGGCGCGCACCTATCATCATCTGCTTCCTCGTCTTCGGCTTCCTCCTCATCGTTAGCTTTGCCATTTGGGAGAAGTTCTTTGCGCCCGTCAAGTTTCTCCCGTACCATCTCTTCCTCGACCGCACTTTCATGGGTGCCTGTATCCTTGCAGGTTCGGTTTTCGTCAGCTTTTACTGCTGGGATGGCTACTTTGGCAGTTTCTTGCAGGTTGTCAATGACCTCAGCATCACGGAGGCCAGTTACGTGGCTAACATCTACACCATCGGCTCTTGCCTGTGGTCTATCGTCGTTGGATTGTTCATTCGCAAGACCGGAAACTTCAAGTGGATCTGCCTGGGCTTCGGCGTGCCCTTTACCATTCTCGGTGTTGGCCTCATGCTCAAGTTCCGTCAGCCCGACGTCAACATCGGTTACATCGTCATGTGCCAAATATTCATTGCCTTCGCCGGCGGCACCATTGTAATCTGCGAGCAGACTGCGGCCATGGCGGCTGTCTCCCATCAGTACGTGGCCGTCGTCATTGCTGTCGAAGGCATGTTCGCCAACATCGGCGGCGGTATCGGCTCCTCTATTGCTGCTGCCATCTGGCAGGGCATGTTCCCCAAGGCCCTTGCAAAGTACCTCCCAGCGGAGGAGCAAGGCAACTTGACGCTCATTTACGAGGATCTGACGGTCCAGCTTTCGTACCCCGTTGGTTCCGAGGCTCGCCAAGCCATCCAGCAGGCATATGCCGATGCCCAGCGGATGATGTTGATCGCCGGTACTGCAGTGTTGGCCGTTTCCTTCTTCGCCGTAGCCTTCTGGCGTGACATCAACGTCAAGGAGCGCAAGCAGGTCAAGGGTCGTGTCGTCTAAGCGCAGCATTAATCCCAAGTAATACAACTAGAGTCTGCTATAATGTTGCTCACGAGCTACAAATCTTGTAAATAACTTATACTATCTTTATTGAAAATTAATACTATTTTCATCCTAATAATCGCACATTCTATTCTCAAAATTATTATAAAGATATCCAAGGTGGTGAGGTTAGAGTTACGTTGGAGTTGTTGCTTAAAACTGCACGGGATTTTGCGACCGCCCCATCTTAATTCCCTGCTAGCCGAGAGGATCGCCATATGTTTATCAGATGAAAAGCAAGTTCAAGACCCAAAAGCTACACATATAAATTAGGAAAATCGGGCGCAGTGGATTGCTATACGAAATGGACTTCGTGGATAGACAAGTTATCGTCAAATTTCAACAAGTTCGCAATCCGGATATGATTCAGGGTAGACACTGGAGGCTTCGTCTGTCACTCCCCCCACAGCTTGCAAGCTTTCGGAAGAATTGGACTTCGCTTCGATAGCAAGGACTCCTTCTGACGGGCACTTTAAGTCTTGTTGTGGTAGAGATACTGAGTTTTGATATTTCAATTAAAAGTTGTTCAATTCGTAGCATGAGTCTCTATAAGCAGACGAAACACATCAAGTCTATGCAACTTCATTTTTGGCATCGTTGACGGAACAAGTACCAATTTAAATCCCGAATCCTGAACGCCATCCCTTAGAACCTCCCGCTTCTCACAATTCAGATTTGGCCTCAGCCTTGACCTCAGCCTTAGGGCCACCAAGCTGCATGTAGTCCCAGCAAACTGGACGAAGAATTAGTATCTACCCGAAGAAAAACAAAAATCTTGGGAGAGGGTTGAACACTTACTGGTCCAGCCAAGATCCCCGCGGAAGTAGGCTTGAGCTACGTCCTCGCCATAGATAGTACCCTGGTCGGGGCTGTACGCAACGGCTTGCTTGCCCACCGCTAGGCCGATCATGGGAGGCACAGGTCGAATCTCCTTGAAACTGGGAGTTTTACCTGTGCGGTGGCTGATGATGGACTCGTAAATGTTCTCGGCCACGTATTGACCTTGGTGCATAGCAGCGCCGCAACGCTTGATGCCGGACCACTTGACCACGTCGCCAGCACTGAAGTGGAACTCGGCGTTGGGAGTGCCGTCCTCGAAGTTCAGGCTAAGGGAAAGATTAGATGATGCTCGTGCGGGTGGGGTTGAACTCAAGCGAACTTACTTGGGCTTGATCTTGACGTAACCCTCCTCGTCAACAGCAGATTCCGGTAGGTAGTTGCTGGTGCGAGTGCTCTTAGAGATGGCCATGACGACCTCGCTGGCGAACATCTTGTGGCCGTTTGTGAACTCGATCTCGTGCTTGGTGCTACCATCGGTAGTTCCCAGCTTCTTGGTGGTGGCCACGCGGTGGCTCATGAGGACCTCGACACCACCAATCTTGAGCAGCTCGAGAGCACGATCCTTGGTCTCGTCGGGCAAACCCTCAGAAGAAAGAAGCTTGTCTCGAGAGTGAACCAGGGTCACCTTGACATGAGGTTTGACCATCTTGAGCTCAGCGGCCATCTCAATGCCGACGGCGCCACCGCCGACAACGACGACACCGTGTTTGGCGTTGTCGACATTGTAGATCTGCTGCTCGGCCTCAAGGAGGTAGGTCTTGCGGGTCCGCGCCTGGGGTACCACGGGCCAGACACGACGTAGGCCAGAAGCGGCAACAAAGTAGTCGTATTTCTGGGTGCTCAGCTCCTTGGTAAGGTGATCTGAGATGGTGGCGGTCTTGGAAGCAGGGTCAACGCTGCTGACCGAGCCATGAATAACCTTAAAGCTGGGGAACTGCAAGGCCTTGATGTCTGAGTACTTGACCCAGTTCTTCTTGGCGTAGTCGGAGTCGGCCAGCGCCATAGGAGAGCCGATCAAGTGATCTGTGGTTGCATGGTAAGCGCGATGATCGTTCGGGGACGACGGCATTGGGAGTCAATGCTGGGGGTGGAAGCGGGGGAAGACTTACAGTAACCGTCCCGCTCGTCGACGATGGTGATCTCAACGTCGAAGGTGGGCAGATTCGGGTGGGGGGTGAAGGGGTCATCGCTCTGACGGGGCGCAAGACCCCGGCTGAGATCGAACAGATTGACAGCGGAGGCCAAGCCGGCGTAGCTTCCACCGGCGACCAAGAGGCGGACGGCGTGGGATGCTTCAGGGAGTGAGCCCATCTTGGTGGTGTTGGAGGATAGTTGGGAGATGGAACGATATGACGATGCAGGCCGGGGAAGGGGAGTTGACGCTGCGGGGATTGCACCTGGGCGCCGAAGAAGTGACGATGTGATGGGGATGGGGATGGGGGAGGGTGTCGACGCGGAGATCCAGGCACGACAGGTGAAGGCGCGCGTGGTGTGAGGGGAAGCAAAGGCGTGGGGGGATCTGAGCAGTTCCGAGAGTCTGGGAATGACTCGACGGGTAAACATGAGCTGGTGAAGCTAGGCCGTTCTTTGGTGAGAGCGAGAAGAATGGGATGAGGTTTGCATTGGGATTGGGGTCCGGGACGGGGTCGGTGTCTACTTTTGAGTTGAAAGGAAGCAGGCAGGCATATAAAGTGCCGAAAGTCGCTGCCGCGGGAATATATAGGACCGGAAATGACTGACGCCCTCGGGATCCAACCAGCAGAAGGGAAGGATAGCGACAGGCTGGTGACGCAGACGCAGACGCAGACGCAGACGCAGTGAAGGGCTCGCTCGGTGGACCGAGATGGCGGCCCGGAAATCGGATCAAGGGGGATGGGCTTTCAACAAGCACTGCCTCAAAAAACCACCAGGGAAGGGTCTTGGAAAGCCAGCTTAGGTGTCCGGAACAAAAGCCACCAAACAGGAGAGCCAGTCTCGCGCCCGTGAGTGGGAACGCGAGGGCGTCCGTGGAGCAGACTCCATTGCTGTGTGCCCCGGCGTCACGGCGATGACGGGGAGGAAAATGTGGAGTTAGAGTTATCAGATCCGTCTCGCCCGCCGACAATCAATCAGTTAGTTCCAAGGGGGGTCCACCCACACCGACAGGCGGACACGAAGCACGGACAACCGCTGTAATAAGATGACGATGGAGAGACAAATCCCCACCCGGAATTGCGTCTTCCACCTGGCGTGACCAGGGACAAGCGTGCAGCAGACTTCGTGACGTTTTTGAGATGTCGCTGGGGAACAGTCTAAAAGATGCAATGCATTGCAAGAGAGGCCACCCCATTCACAAGCCGAAGCTACTGCGGCCGCAGTTTCTGCTGCCGACCCTGTTCGACGTGCAGATGGGGTCACCAGAGGAACAGAAAGGAAAAAGAAAGTCGCACAAACTAGTCACCTTTGGATGAGCCATTTTCCATGCAGCAAACGGGAGAGTCGCTTCTATGTTCCTTCATCTGCCCCTGTGCCCTGCCAGTAGAAGCATGTCTTGACAGTGCTGTTGTCGTTTAGGATTGATCCTATGTCGGCTTGGAAGCAGCCTCCTTGAGCCTGTACGCAGGTATGAATAATGCTGTCCGTGGAACCTAAAGAGAGACTCCACCACCCTAGTCCCCCCCGTCGTGGCCGGCGGTGTCGTGACCGGCAAAGGATGAAGATGGCGCTTGGCACGATCCGTTGGCTGATTGATTTGGGCCGACACAGAATTATCTGATCCGAACATCCTGGTCCGAACGCCCTCCGACGGGCCAATCCCTGTCCAGTCCAGGCCCGGGTGCCGGTCCTCGGCCAATCCTCCCTGGGACGGATGGATAGTTCCATTCCAAGGTTCCACGCAGGGATGAGTGAGGAAGATTTCCCTCACAATTTCATAATCATAACCTCGCTAGGCAGAGAAAAAAGGCACCAGGGAAGGATGCAAGGCCCAGCTCGTTTGAGCTCTGGTTTTGGGGGGGCGTTGCCGTAGCCAGGTGGTTTGGCACGTGCATGGATCAGAACATTGCAGGTACTTGGCGAGACCTCATCACGACCACACGCCGCACGCCACACTCCACACCAACAAACCTCAACCACAAAACCACCGCCACGGACCACCACCCAGGATTACCGCCAGGATCACTACCAGGTCCACCACCAAGTCCACCACCACCGCCACCACGACGGCGACGGACCTCGCAACTTCTCACCGTCCTCCGTCCCTACAAGGCTGTCGACCTTGGCACGGCCGCCGCCATGCCACATCAGGATGGTCCCCAAACCGAAGACGCGGTTTGATTGATAGATATCCGATCTTAGAAATAAGGTCGCATGGGCTCCGCTCCAGCCCTGCCATTGCCCATTCCTAGCCCACAGTTCCAACACCTCGTCGCGAGCCATGATGCTTGTTTGGCAAGGCCCTCTCCTCCGTCTCCGTCTCCGTCCAATCTTCTCGCCTAGGAGGAGTCCTCATGGTTCCTGTACGCAGTAGTGTTTGCTGACGCCAAGACAGAATCAAAGACCGATCTGCACTGCGCCGTCGTGATATTTTTCTTCATCATGGCGTCTCCCGGCCGTTCTTCCTGTCCTTGTGACTTTGTTCTTCTCCTCCTGAGTTCCTGTGTTGCGTGTTGCGAACCGTATCTGCTTCTCACACTTGCCAGTAAGTCGTGCGAAGATGGTTGTAAACGACGAGAAACAGCAGGTGGTTGTTGATCATGGTGCTGCCAAGGACGTTTCCAACCATAGCTCCGGTGATGCAGCTGTATGCGCCTCTAACAGCGTACCGCGGACTGAGACTGTTCAAGAGGCGCCTATCACCACTCACACGGATATCCTTCACAACATGATCACCCCTGATGTTGAAGCTTCAAAGGATGTCGCACCGCAACTGGCACGGCAGTCCTCATCTTTATCATCGCCATCTTCGTCGTCGTCAAACCCCCAGGTGCAGGCCGAGAAGAAGCCCAAGGTTAGTGGAAGACGAGAAAGTAACAAGTGAAAGGTGAAAAGTGGAGGAAACAGAAAGGCCCTATCACCCATCAACACGCAGTGTCCCCAATTGTTAACACATCAACCTGTCTCATAGGGCTCTTTCTTCACCTACTTCCAGCTCCTCGTCTACGCCAATCCCAAGCCTTTGGACTACTTGCTCCTCATCGGCGGTACCATCACCGCCATCGCCGCCGGTTCGCCCTTCCCGCTCATGGGTATTATCTTTGGTCAACTTGTCAACGATCTCAACGAAGCTTCCTGCATGGATGGCGAGCAAGTATCATCCAGAACCCCCGAGGAGATCCAAAATGGTGTCAACGAGAAAGTCTTGCTGCTCACTTACATGGCCATCGCCAGTTTCGTCCTCATATACGTCTACATCCAAAGTTGGTCCATCTTCAGTCGTCGCCTCGAGACCCGTCTCCGCGATCGCTATTTTATGAAGGTTCTCCTCCAAGACGCCGCCTTCTTTGACAAGCGCCAGGCCGGTGAAATCACGTCCCATCTCAATGCCGACATCCAAGCAATTCAGACAGGTACATCAGAAAAGGTGGGCATCTGCATGGCGTGTACCTCCTTTTTCGTCACGGCCTACGTCGTGGCCTTTATCAAAAACACCAAGCTTGCTGCCATGCTCGTGTCCCTTGTCCCAGCATTCCTGATTCTTGCTGGCTTTGGGAGCTATTTCACCGCGAAGTTCACGAGCAACATGTCCGACAAGATTGCCTCGGCTTCTTCCATTGCCTCGGAAACGCTGTCTAACATCCCCATCGTCCAAGCCTTCGGTGCTGGCCCTCGCCTTGAGGCCATCTTTGCTTCCAGGATGAACTCAGCTAAGAAGGAGGGCATTAATAAAGCATTTGTCGCCGCCGTCCAGGCTGGCATGCTGTACTTCATTGCCTACTCGGCTAATGCGCTCGCATTCTGGCAAGGCAGCAAACAGATTGCCACTGCGATAGACAACGACGGCAACGGCGCTACCGTCGGTGATATCTACACTGTCATTCTCCTACTCGTCGATGGTAAGTAGCATGTCTCCTGTGGCTTATAATTGTTAACATCATTCACAGCCTGTGTCATTCTTGGTGGCATCGCGCCTCTGCTTCCTCTCATCGGCGCAGCAGCTGGGTCTTTCCAGAAACTCCGTCAAGACATGGACTGCCCTGCTCTCATTGATGCTGGCTCAGACAAGGGAGAAATACCTTCGAATGTGGAGGGGTCGGTTGTGTTTAAGGACGTTTCATTTGCTTACGTCTCGCGACCCGATCACCGCGTGTTGAAGAACGTTTCCTTTGAATGTCCAGCTGGCAAGCACACTGCCCTTGTTGGCTTTTCTGGCAGTGGAAAGTCTACGGTTGCTGGCCTGACCACCAGACTTTACGACCCCACTGAAGGAACGGTGACGCTCGATGGTCACGACCTGAAGGATCTCCATGTCAAGAGTTTGAGGAGCCACATGAGTCTTGTGCAGCAAGAACCGTCTCTGCTAGATCGTTCAATCGTGGAGAACGTTGCCCTTGGCATCCTCAACTCGCCTCAGCTCGACCATCACCGATTCCAAGCCACCATTCTTGGATCCAGCCTTGCCCAACTTGCGGCAGAGGTCCGAAGTGGCCAGGGCATCAACGATGTTGCTCAAAGCTTCGGCCAGGATATGGTAGACTTGGTAAAGCGTGTCGATGAAGCTATTGTTCTCGCCGATGCATCTGGCTTTGTCAACAAGCTTGAGTATGGACTTGCAACCAAAGTTGGCAGTGGTGGAAAGCTTGTGAGTGGTGGACAGCGACAGCGGATTGCCCTCGCCCGAGCATTGATCAGGGACCCCAAGATTCTCATCCTGGATGAGGCGACAGCATCCCTCGACTCCGCGAGTGAACACCGCATCCAAATGGCTATTGAATCAATTGCCAAGAACCGAACCGTTATAGCCATTGCCCATCGCCTATCAACCATTAAGAACGCCGACAATATCATCGTCATGAACCATGGCGAGATCGTTGAGCAGGGCACTCATCTAGAGCTCATGGCCTTGGGAGGCTCTTACGCCGGCATGGTGCGCCTGCAAACCGTGGATACGTCAGACGCCGGCTCTATGACAAGTACCGTGAAAGATGACGTTATTCTGACCCCGAAGGATTCCATCGGCCAGGAGAAGGCCATGATTGCTGACGATGATATTGAGAAGAAGCCTGAAGCCAAAAAGGACGGCAAGGTTGAAGAGGTCGCACCAGGTGAAGACGCCGCCCTCGACTCCAACAAGTCTCCTTGGACGGTAATCAAGAGCGTTTCTGGCATGGCTCGGCCGTACCTACTCATGATTGTCGTTTCTCTGTTCGCTGCCACAATCGTTGGTCTGACTTTCTCGTCGGCGGGTCTCATCTTTGGCCACACGATCAGTAAGGTCAGCCCGTGCAATCCCACGGCGGAAATTATCGAGGCCGGCAAGTTCTTTGGAGGAATGTGGTTTCTCGTTGCTTGCGCAGAACTCGTCGCCAACACGACGAGCTGGACTGGGTTCGGCACGATAGCTGAGAAGCTGCTCTATAAAATCCGCGTCCTCTGCTTCCGTTCCCTATACGAGCAGGATTTGGACTGGCATCAGTCGGAGGGTCGGACCCCATCGGCCCTGATGTCTGTGATTACTACGGATGCTGCGGCCGTGGGCGGCTTCAGTGGCTCCATTATCGGAACGATCTTCTCCATTTTGGTCAACTTTCTTGTCGCTATCGTTCTATCGCACATTATGGCTTGGAGAATCGCTATTGTCTGCTTGGTTGTCGTGCCCATACTTCTCGGTTCTGGAATCATGCAGATGCGATCGCTGTCCCAGTTTGAGCGTCGACATGCCGGCGCCTTCTCTGGTGCAGTTGGGATATCAGTCGAGGCTGTCAACTCCTTCAAGACCATCTCGTCGCTGTCCATTGAGGAGGAGGTCATGCGGTCCTATAGCCGAGCCCTGAGGGCGCCCAGGAAGGAGATCTTCTGGTCATCAGCCTACGCCAACTTTTGGCTGTCCATTGCCAACAGCTGTGGTAACCTGGTTTACGCCTTCGCATACTGGTGGGGATCTACCCAAATCACCCAGGGAAAGGTCACTCAAACGGAATTCTTCATTATTCTCCTCTGTATGCTTGTCAGTGCTCAGCTTTGGGGTCAGATGTTCAGTCTGGCGCCAGAGGTATCCCGGGCGAGAGCGGCAGCTTCGAGAATCCTAAGCTTGATAGACATTGGCTCTTCCAAAGACCAGGCCAAAAAGGGCAAGATAATGCTGGCAACTTCGCAGGTCGAGAAGGACATTGAAGCCACTGCAGAGGCGGTACGGAGGAGCAATGGCGACAAAGGCGCTACCATCGCCTTCAAGGATGTGGCTTTCTCGTACCCGGCTCGGCCGCACATCCAGATCCTGACGGGCATGTCGTTTACGATCTCGGCTGGACAGTTTGTTGGTCTCGTGGGGCCGTCAGGAGCTGGCAAGTCGACTATAATGTCACTAGTCCAGCGAATGTACCGGCCCTTGGGTGGAACAATTGAGATCAACGGGGTGGACATTTGCGCTCGTGAGGGAACCGAGTTCCGCAACGACATTGCAGTCGTACCGCAGGACTGCGCTCTCTTCGACGGTACGGTCCGGTTCAACGTGGCGTTGGGTTCATCCCCTGATCATGAAGCGACGGACGAGGAGATTAAGGAGGCCTGCCAACTGGCCAATATTCATGACATGATCATGGGACTCCCCAACGGCTATGACACAGAATGTGGGCCCAACGGGTCTCGCCTCTCCGGAGGACAGCGCCAAAGGCTAGCGATTGCGCGAGCGCTGGTTCGAAAGCCCAAACTTCTTCTCCTCGACGAGAGCACGAGTGCTCTGGATGCCGAGAGCGAGCGGGCGCTGCAGGAGGGACTAGAGCGGGTGGCCCGCGGGATCACGGTCATTGCCATTACGCATCGGCTGCACACGGTCCGCAAGGCCGATGTCATCTTCGTGGTGGAAGCTGGAAAGGTGGTGGAGAAGGGTCGGCATGAGGACTTGGTGGAGAGGAGCGAGTCGTACCGTGTCAATGCTCTTCAGCAGATGCTTGGACATTGAGGCGAATGGGGAAGAGGACTGGGTACAGATGGGCGGCAGGGCGGGTTGCTCCAATACCAGTAATTGGGGAATGTGAGTACTGATTAGTATTGAGGCAAGGCGGCATCTTCTAGAAACTAAGACATATTTACATAATAAAAACTATTGTTTAAGGAAAATCCCCTTTCCCTTTCGGCCCGTAGAGGTTTATTTGGATCTGTAGATTGCGAATGGATGACCGTCTTGGAGTTGACTCATTTCAACTCGTACTGACCACTGGATAGTTAACAGCTCCTAGCAAACACGGCCAGGTAGGTACGTATACTCCCGTCACATCATCGGTCACGATGCCCAAAGACGGCTGCTTTCGACTTTTGGGTGGCAACAGAAGCGTTGCTTTGTGGCTTTTCATGGAGTGCGACAGTTACAAGTGACGACTGGTTTCAACGCCTGGCTGCCCAAAGAGACGACGATGGGAATTAAGCTCTTGGCCGGCATAAGCGAGCAGGGTATATGATTCACCGCCTTCTTAGGCAGATGAGCGGCCTTGACGGGGGTAACCAATGTGCATTTGACAGGGCGGGTGGAAAGCTGTGTCTGTCAGCACCGTGGAACAAGGCTGTGTGATTTTAAGATACTTCGGTCCTTGGTTGAGATAATGTAGTCTGGGCCTAACGATAGTGGATTGACCCGTATTGAGTGATAGTTGGGCGGGTAAAGCACTATTATAGCAGCTAGAGAACAGGTCAATTGTACGGATACGGATACTAGACTAGGGGTCCATCAGGGTCCGACAGCGTGGTGTAGGCTGTGTGGGTTATTGAGTTCGTGTCGAGAAGCGCCCTAGGAAATGATGGAGGTGGTGTTCAGAGGCCATCCATCTACATGAACGTCAATATGAACACGTGAAGAGTTTCAGCGGCTCGTTGTCTGGGCTATAAACCGTCCCATTCGAGAAGACATCTTATCTTAACTATGGATTAGTATTCCTGATCATGACCACGGGATCATGCAACAGAGCCCAGCCCTGGACACTAGAGTGAGATGGCATGTACCAGGCTCTGGCCCAGGTCAGCAGGGCTTCACAGCGTGGGGAGAGATCGAGTGTGGACTGTGGCTGCTTGGTGCGCTGCATGCTTCTGCACTCTGCGCTGCAGGCCATCTGCGGCTCGGTGGACGCTGTGGGTGTGGGAAAAACTGGGGAATGGCCAGCCTATCAGATGCCGCATGTATGTAGCATGCCCTTGGGGCGACGGATGAGTGGTCGGTTTGTCCTTCACAGAGGAGGTGTGCTTCTGGTTCAACCATCCACTACGAAATTCTGTACCTAGAACTAGACTCCCGCGTCTTGATCATGATGACTGCCTGCCGCAGAATGCCTGGGCATCCTCATCATGACTTGGGCTCGTTTGCTGTGCTTTGCGGCGTTGGGACAATATCCCGCCTCCGTGTGATGTGACGCAATGCCCCCCCGTAGGGCTCCACTGTCAGTGACTTCAGTGTCCCAGCTCCCTAACTCCCCTGGCCGCCACTGAAATGCAATACGAATGCATCCTTGATAGGTCTGGAAACGCAGACAGTTCCAGATGGTAATAAGCTACGTGGTCGCATCGTGCAGCTCGCCTCCTCGTCCATCTTGCGCCCATCCAACTCCGTCCAGCAAGTTTGCGCCTGCGACCCTAAAACCCCACGCCGGGCGCCCCCATCCAAGCCCGCCGCAAGACGGTAACGGTACCTAGCCCGCAGGCCCAACCAGGGGGCCAATCCCTACCTGGAGGCTTCGCTGAGGGTGGCACGCCGCTTTCGCTGCACACCCATCGCATCCAAGGAAATCCTCCCCCGACCCAGACGTCCACAACAATAATCTGACGAACGAGACAAAGCGCAACGGAGCAAGACGGGGCGGAGCGGAACGTCATACTTTGAACC